>JAHHUM010000888.1:562362-858423 GCA_036173005.1 Crenichthys baileyi
GATGCTTTCATTTCTTTCCCTAGCTTGTTCACTGCCTAATGTGATCAATTGCTGAGTTCTTCTATTAAGCCAGCCTATTACCCATACTTAAACGTGGTGCTTTGGGACCTTACCACAATGTTCCTGTTCCAATCAAAAGCTTGAACAGAATGCAGTCCAGCTGTTCCACAATAAAAGGTTTTTGTTCCTAAAACAGCCTATCAGTAGTCCACAGGCGTACATAAACCCGATCATTTTAGAGCTTTGCTATCAACAGTTTTTTGGGAAATGAGCCGTGGAAAGTCAATGTAAGACTTATTGCCTTTTCTCCAGCAGCACAAACATACCCCAAGGCTCAGTGGAAGAAAAACATAATAATGAGATTTTAGTAATGTCTAGGAGCATCATGTGATCTCCAGAATGTGCTGTGCTTCCTCTCATGCTGACATTGCCCAGTGCTAAGATTGCAGTATTTCTACCTTAAATTCTGTTTTCAGCAGCATGCCCTCTGTTTGTTTAAGATGCTGCTTTTCTAAACCATCAGTTGGTGGGTAATCTTTCACAATGGGCCCCTTTGTAAGTCTTACCAGTGCAAAGCATTACATTTGGTACTTTTTGGACCCTACGTATTTTTATAGGTTGTTTTTACAATTCACTGACCATTTATTTAATCATTCTCCTGGAGGCCACACAATACAATGTCAACAAAAAAAATGTAACTGAGTTCTGCTTCTGTAACAGAAAGCATTTTAGTTAATTTGTTCGGCTGTTTGGGTCACATAGTAAATTTGAGGCTTTTTTCCTCAAGAAAAATTTTGAAAAAGTTGCTCTCCTTATCTCTTTAAGTCTTTATGTTGCCATCTGTCCAAACACACCTACAGCTGCTGCTTCTGAACAAGTTCTGCACTGGTGGCAACCTGATACTGTGGCACATTTATGTTGGTTTTTTTCCCCATTACATTTTCTTTCAACACTGGCAAAAAGACTGTTGCATATTTGCATGTTTAGAGTAATAAGAGTAATAACACTAAAGTGTGTAATGTGTAGCATTTTCTAAAACCTTGCATTCTATAAGACAGTAAAACGACTAAATTCATGCCTTGGTTTCGGGTTCTTTTTCAGTAATAAATGCATATCTGTTATATTAAATAACACTTGGCACTCAGGATTGTTGTCTGAGTGCCAAGAAGAAGCCCACCAGATAACTGCAAATGCTATAATGCACCGCGTGATCCATCAACAACATATTTTATTGTTTGCTAGTGTCACCAAAAAAGGTTTCATTTGCAAAAACAAGAGATTTCCATTTGTGGAATTCATATTTTAATTTTAGAGACTAAACTGCCAATATTAGATACAGTAAATGTCAGCTGCTGGTAGGATGATGGTACTAACAAGCTCAGAAATCAATGATTTCCATCCTCACAATATTGTACGAATTTCCCTCTACCCCCCTTGCATTAGCTCTATTTCTGCCTCTTCTCAGACTGAAGCTTGATCTCAACCAGAGCACCGATGCACACCTTAATGAGATCTGATTTCAAGGTGTCTGTACTCACAGTTTTTTTTAGTTGGGTTCTCATTCTCCGTCTCCCTGGTCTGTTCTGCGGTGTGCCCAGATACATTGGGAAAGGGAAGGAAAGGTAGGATGTGTCACCATGAACCAAACACAAGACCTCATACATTATGGATGGAGTCAGTCATAGGGGGAAGATTCTTACATAAGGATCCGCTGCTTATATAATTAGATGAAGACGTGAGGATGATGGTTGGAGTGGGTGATTTTGACTTGATGTATCTTAGTAGGTTTATATAATTGTTTTGTATTGCATGAGCTTTTTAGAGTTGTACTGTATAGTGGATCAGTCTTCATGTGTGAGTGCATGTGTTTTCTCAGCCATTCATGTGAAATGTGCTGCTGGGGATAGTAAGCTTCAAAGGCAGAGCTCTGCTAATGAGTGTAAAATGCTGTGACATGACAGCCAAAGAGGGTTAACCCCTCTTTATATTTAGATGCTCTTCTTCTTCTCCTTTCTTTATCTTTTTTGAACTCTCGGCTTCAATTTTCTTGAAGGAAATTGATTCCTCTGAGGGTTAAATAAAGACCAACAGGAGATAATCGCCCCATCTGTTAACATAGCATCTTCTTGTTCTCTCAGCTTTGCAGATGAAATAAACACATAAGAAATTATTATGGAACCAATCTTAGTCAGTCTTTTACTTTCCTGCTCTAAACATGTGAGCTCAGCTTATTGTCGTAAACAGGCTCAGTTTGCATTTACAAATGTGTTTGTGTTTAAACATAACAACTTGAGGCCATTTGTTGTATCAGTGCATCAATATTGGACTGTAAAGAATGTAAATGAAGACCTTTGCTTTACTTTAATTATTTTGGTCTGTTTATCATAACAGGAATGGATGAAGATGTAAGACAAAACCCATTTAAATTCTGTATACAGTCTGGAAAATGATTATTTAATCCCCTGCTGGTTTTGTAAGCTTTTTGTAAATCTTTTTGTAGTAGTTTATGTGTAATAGAGACTCAGTATATTAAAAATCAATGAAAATAAATCGACCAAGTAATCTATTGTCATTTTTCTCTTGTTTGGGTATTGATCAAGTAGTACAGCACCATAATAAAATATTTTCACACTTAAATGTTTTACATAATCAAACAAATGTTAATATTAGAAAAAGATTACCTGATGAAATACAAGATGTCTTTTTGAATGAGGATTTTATTTGTTAAGAGGGAAAAATATCTGTGTAAAAAAAGCTATTTCCTGCTAACCCCCAGTATATCATCGTGCCACCGTAGGTAGTAATAACAATCCTTTTATCGCTTTGGAGGAATTATGGTCCACTTTTCTTGCCAAAGTTGTTTTCATTCAGCCACGTTAAAGGGTCTTTGAGCATGAATGGTCTGTTCTTGGTCACGTCACAGCATCACAATCTTGTTTAGGTCGGAACTATCACTAGGCAACTCCACAGCCTTAACAACTTAAGTTCACAAACCGGTGGCAAGATATTCTCGTTCAAGATTTTTATTAGAGAGCAGAACTCATGGTTCCATCAATTACAACAAGTAGCCTAGGGTCTGAAGCAGTAAAGCAGCCCTGGACGTTAACTCCACCACCACCATATATGGGTGTATGATGTTATTTTTCTGAAATTCAAAGTAAGTTTCATGCCAGATGTAAAAGAATGCGTTTCATTCATCAGTCTGTGGAACATTTTCCCATGGGTTTTCAGGATCATCAAGATGTTTATTTAATTAATAAATTTTTTTTGGCAAATGTGAGACAGGTCTTTTGTTTCTCCTGCCTAGCCGTGGCCTTGGCCTTGGATTTCTCCCATAGATAACATTCCTGCCCAGTCTTCAGTATTCTTATAGTTGAAGCCTGAACTTTGACCTTAAATGAGGCAAGTGAGGCCTGCAGTGCTTTAGATGTTGTTCTGTGTTCTTTTGTGACTTCCTGGTTGAGTCAGTGATGTGCTGTTAGAGAAAGTTTGGCAGCCTGTCCACACCTGGCTGGTTCACCACTGTTTCATGTTTTCTCCATTTGTGAATAATGGATCTCACAGTGATTCTCTGGAGTAACCCGTTACAGACTGATAGATGTCAGTGACTTTGTTACCCATCTGCCCTAGAATTTCTTTCGGTGAATGATGTATAGCTGATATTTTAGCCTACTTCATGTTGTCAGACGGGTTCTATTTCAGTGATTCCCTGGATTAGGCCATAATCATGTCTAAGTCTGGCTAATAAAATTTTACCAAAAACATATGGGTGAATTAATTTAGAGAGGTCAAATATATTTGACATCTCTAAAGGTCGATTAAGATTACTTTGTGCCCATAATGAATTTTTATTATTAAATAATAATTTATTATTTGAAAAACTGCTTTTGTATTTGTTCTAGTTTCTTTGTCTGATATTAAAATTTGTGTGATGATATGAAACATTGAAATATGACAGAAAAAAAAAGAAAAACAAGATTAATCTGTAAGAGACCTAAGCCTGACATAAACTGTATGATTTTCAAAAATCTGCTTGCTGCAGTGGAATTGTGTCAGCAAGATTTCACGTGGATGCCAGTCTATCAACGATTGTACAGCAAGTTAGCGGTGTCAATGCGCTTTTATTTAGCTTTAAATGCCAAACGTTTAAAAGAGGGAGGGAAGAATGAAGGAGAGAGGACAGTGGCAGAAACGCTTATGGTTGTGCAAAAGAGGATAACAATCAGCTGTTGGTTGCAGAAGTAGTCACAGCACAAGATTTTTCAGAGACAATCTCAGTCCCTGCTTAATAATCCTTATAACTCCATGTTTGAGCATTAAATTGGCGGCTGGTGCATCTGTCACACAAAACAACTAAAGACCACCAATTTAAGCTCAAGAAATTTTCTTTCATGACAAAAGCTTTTGGCTAAAAGTCCTCATAATCACATATTGTGAACCCACTTTAATAAACAATGTCTTTGCAAAAGCAGTAGTCGGTCATGACGATTGGTGATGCAGGTCACCATTACTTTATGCTTTACTTCAGACATGTACCACAGCCTCACAACTCAAGGTTTTTATAGAGCCAGTCAAAAACAAAAACACAGCAGTCTTTTAATTGGGGGTGACAAGGTAAGTCCAGAATTATTCACACCCCTGGTAGATTTAGGTTTGAAGTATTCTTTCAATTTTACCAAGAATTTACCAAGTACTATTCACATTTTGGGTTGGCCAGCCAGGAGTCCCGACTTGAATCTCATAGAGAATATGTGGGGGTAGCTAAAAACTAGCATGATTGCAAGAAGGCCTTCCAACCTCAAATATTTGGAGCTCATCACCTAAGAGAAATCTTGGTTGAGGTCTGAAAACTAACTTGGCCTACCCTATGACATTATTTTAGTTGATTCTGTTTGATTTATATACCACCAATACACAATGTATGTCATTTCAAGACACAAAATGGTCCATTTAATATTCAGTGATATATAATCGAATTTAGTTCTAATTAAATTTCAGTCCATTCCATTTCAACACAATTCAATCAAAAAGTCAGATTTAAATCTACCTATATACACTCCCATTCAGTGCCATTTCAAAAGGCTTCTAATCTAAGAAATTCCCCTTTAACAAGAAGGAACCTCTAACAGAACAATTTTCAATATGATCAGCCATTTGCTGTGATTTACTAGGGATTTAGGAGAGAGGACGGAAACAGAGAGTATGTTTTGACAACTGTCATGCTGATGCTGAACAACCCATCCATTACCCTTCCTCCATGTTGTGGCTGAGGGAAGCAGGTTCTTGTCAAAGATTTGGCAATGCATGGGCCAATCCAATGGCCTTCCTATTCAGTGATTTTACCAGAATGGGATATATAAACATTTTGGATTTTATGTTCTTCTAGCAAACATCATAGCATTTGAGTCAGGTTTTACATTTTGTTTTTCATCTGGTTCAGTTTCCAGTTGGAAAAATTTCCTGTCATCCGTTTTATTTTCCCTTATTTACCTTCCTGTCACTGTCTTCTCCTGAAATACACTCTGAGACCCTGAGCCACTGAGACAACAGCAACAGAAATATTGAAAGATTTCATAAATCTTTGCTCCATCGGGCTACAGAAGTGTGTTTTTCAGAACCGTTTTTCAGAATTATCATCTCAGAGATCAGTAGTATTTACATTCAAAGCAGCACCAAACTGCAGCAAACTGTTGAAACTTGATTAACTTGCCATTTAACATAATAAATCATCTCTCAAGAGACCTTAATTTGCACTCTGTAGCATATTGAAGGATACATATGTATATATATGCATATATGTGTGTGTATGTATATATATATATATATATATATATATATGTATGTATATATGTGAGTGTCTATATATATATGTATATGTACATATACATATGTGCTATGGTACATATAGTATGCTATGATAGATTGGCATTACGGAGAAACAGCCCACAAATCTGCAGAACCTAAATAAGGATCAAAATTCATGAAAGCACCTTGTTTCTGAAACCTTGTTGAATCTATGCCATGAAGAAGGCAGTTCTGAAGGTAAAATGGGGTCTAATATTTAATATAGAAAAGGGTGCCTAATAAAGTGGCTGATGAGTGTAAGTTTATTAATATTTAATTACTTCTTTACAGTTGTTTAATATCCATGTATGTGCAGAATAGTTTGCCAATTCTAGAAATTTTCAAATAGCCTGGTTATCTTCAACTGGGGGAGTGTGAGTAAGAGAGGGACAATCATCAAGTAGACTTAATGCTCCATAAACGTACACCATTCATTCTCTAGTCTAACGCCTGCAGCCTAACGGCTGCCACGGCACAATGAAAGAGTCTATAGCAGCCATCAGATCTTTACTGACTGAGATGAATAAGATACCACATATCTGTGGTCCATCTTATGTTATAAAATACTAGATGAATTTGACCTTTCTCTCCTGACGGTCTTCTGCTGGCAGCTCATTTCGTTGGAACATCTTTGTAAATAAGTTAAAAATTGCAGCCAGAAATGTGTAGAAACTAACAACATTGCTTGGCTGGGAAAATCCTGGTGACTCCAATCTTTGTCACAGTGTTGTAACAGCAAGCAATCACCAATCAATAGCTGGTTTTATACCTTAGTTTTGCTTCAAAGATTGAAAGAGATATTCCAGACACACCAAGGTCCTCTCTCCTCCAGTGTATCAGAGCTCATTAGAATCTCGATGAAACAACCGCATACAGCCTCCTGTAACCTGGAGACAGAGTGGCTCTAATGCTTTCAGGGTTTATTGCTCCCATTGTATTTATAGATCTCCAAGGGGTGCTGAGTTCCCTTTCATTCTCTGCCTCTTTTTCTCTCGCCAACACCTAGAGGGTTGTGTTCACAACTTCATTTCCAATTGTTTGGTGAGAAAAACCAAAACAGACATGGTAGACTGCAAACCAAACACATACAGTAGGTGCTTCATAAGAAAGTTAGCAATTTTTTTTTGTTGTAGAGTGTTGCAGGGAAAAGCAACTAGATACCTTACACTATTTATTACACAGTATTTCCAATGGTATGAAAAAGTCACTGTTTTTTTTGTTAGGGCTACTCAAAAACATGGGGGTGTGTTTCTTGAGCGAGGTTTAAAGTTCTATAATTGGTGCAATGATACTTTAACGTTAAAGTAAATCATAATTACAGTAAAGATCTAGCACAGAGAGAGTTTAACATTATCTTTGCAGTCATTACAAACGGTGGAGTTCGATCAGACTGTGTCTCTAACTGACAGCCTGAGAGCTAAAGGCGTAGTCTAGCTGATTTTGAGGTTTTTCTATTTGTTTTACTTTACAAACCAAGAAGGTGAATTTAAAGCTTCACGTAGCTTTTTGCTAGATCTTTATATTATAATCTGCTTTGATAATTTCTTCAAGGATTCCAAATGTTTGGTTATGTACCAGAAATGAACACGACCAATGATCTAGACCAGTCTTGCCCAACTTTGTATTGTCATAATGCGGGTTGTGGTAGGACCAAAGTGCAGAGAAGTACTCCAGGAAACGCGGAGAGTGAAGGTAAGTGAGCTTTAATTCTTGTTCATACACAGTCCAGACAGCAGGGTTATTCGGCCAGAACACCAGACCAGACACGACAGCAAGACATGGAAGACACATCACACAAGGAACCAGAGGGGAACAAAGGCACTTAAGGAACTTATATACAGGCAGAGAGTACAGGGAGAACCAATGAACAAAAGGACAGAGTAATCAGGGGAACTAGGAACAGGTGTGGGTCAGACTGCAGGGAGACATAGGAAGTGAAACCAATTAACAAGTTAAAAACACAGAACTAAGGGTAAACTAAGGACCAGACCAGGAGAAATAAACAAAAACACAAACTCAAAACACAGACACTGGCTGGATATGATATGTATAAAAAGCACAAGCTAAAGAAATACTAACGCTTCCAAGTATCGCCATTCTAAATGCCATTTTATACCAGTAATACAACTAGACTTTATCCTTTTTTTATAGTACCATTTCTATCTATCAATACTGTATATTTGGGTGCAGGATGCAGTTTAACTGGGCATACAGTTTTTCCCTTGAAGTCAGACTTTCCATGTTGCAATATGAAAACGTATACAGGAAGTCTTGTGAAGTCCAATTTCAATGTATAATAGTCTGAGGATTCTTAACAACCCCAACCTTAAAATCCTACATGGCTGTTACATGCCTAAACCAAAGTAATGGCCGGTTTTGTGCATAAGCGTTCAAATGAAAGCAAGCAGGAGTGGTGGTAATTTTTAGAGAACTTTAAACTTATCGCTGTTTCTTCTGCCTACCCTGCTCTACCTGCCATTAGTGAACAAAGTTATGTTACGGAGTAAACAGAAGATATAAAATGAGATACATTTAGGGAAGTTTTTTACACTTCTTATTTATGCTGGAAAGAGTCACGTCATTTCCCTCAAAGGTAACAGCCTGGTGACAGTTTTTGTGAATAATTCTGTCTCTGTTGGGAACAGCTAAAGATATTTTATGCCTTTTCCCTCACTTTTAACTTGACTATTTTCCTCTTTGTTTTAAGTGTAACAATATAAACTGAAGGCTATTGCCCCTCACCATGTAACAGCATCTAGTCTCTATTGTTTATTGAGTGAATGCAGGCAGTTAATGAGAAATGAATAAAGCCAGAGCTTAACTCGGTCACTTTGCTCTCTGAACATAGTATAATTAAATATACATCCGAAACAACAGAAAAAAAATGTCTTTGAATTACATGGGTGAAGATTTTGTCAGTCGATGTGTTCAAACAGAATCTGAATCAGAGGAGCACCAATCTCGCTGTGTTTTAGGGGTGGCCGCAATTAAAAATGGAGTCTTAATGGGCAAATATTCTACCAAACTCTCCAGGTCAGGTCCTCCTCAATGTGGACTCCCAGGAAGCAGAAGTCAGCGACCCTCTCCATACAGTCCCCGTTGATGATCAGTGGTGAAATTTCTAGTCTCTTTTTCTATAGTCCATTAGTAAATAGTTGGTCTTGGAGATGTTGAGAAGCAAGTTGTTCTCTGTGCACTGCGCTGTCAGACGCTTCACCTTGTCCGCATAAGCAACTCATCCCCTCCTTAGATATTTCTTCTGATTACAAAGCCTTGGCATCATCATCTGGGATTTTAAACCATAATAATCTCAGTGTGTATAAAAAATTGAATTTGAAGAAGATAATAAGATATTATAATAATAATTAATAGGAAATTCACAGATATTCTTTTGGAATTTTGGTGAATGAAAATATTTTGATAATCCTAACTGACGTAAAAAATAAAAACTTTGATTTAAGACAGTGAGAAAATAAGGTTATGTCTTTTTTATACAGTGTATGTAAACATCATTATTTCTTTGGTTTGGTGTCGTTTCCAGATGTTGTCCCGACTTCAGAGGTAAATGAGTAGCCACTAGCACTTGTTCTGGATTTTCTTCAGTTTATTCTATAGGTTATTCAAACTTTCTCCATTGCAATTATTTTTAGTAGTTTCTGTTTAAAGCAATAATTTACGTGCTTGAGCAATTTAATGTTTCGGGCTGTTAAGCTTTGCATTTCCCCTATAAATGGCTGGCACCATTTAGTCTGAGACCCGCTAAAACCAAATCAAGTACCAGCAGTGTTACTTGTATGACAAACTGAAAACAATGAATCCTGACACTATACTTTTACTTTATTTTTCCATTATGCATTGCTTCATTCACACTTCATTTATGAATCAAAGGAACAGACAACAGATTTGCTGTTTAGGTTGGACTCATTAAGAATTAAAACAACACTTTCACAGTTACTGCCACCCTCCAATTGCCTGAGGTAAATTTGGTGGAGCACATGACAGGTAGGGACATTAGGCTGTCATGGCCAAGGTCAGCTTGCAACAGTCCAGGTAATTTAATGCTGCAGAGAAACAGGAGATGATTCATCATGCTGTGTTTTTACAGACTGTGAACAAACAGTGGCTCTGCTTAAATAATAATTTCATATTCTATTGTGTGTTCCTTTTATAGCCCAACAGCTTTGTTTTCTTATTTGAAGATTGATAAATATTCAGTTGCTGACTGTTTTATGATAGAAACCAGTGAAGCAAGCAAACAAGAAGTACTTGTTTAGATCCAAGTAAACAGGTCATCATGAAAAGCTCAGCGGTTTTCATTTCCTAGGAGTAGTTTCTTTATTGAAAAACTCACCCTAACTGCTTTTATATTGTACAAATATATCAGGCATTTGAGCTTTCTTTGATTGCCTTAAACTCTGCCAAAAAAGGGAATTGCATTACATGTAACCCCCACTCCCCACCAATGAAAGGAAAATGCTCCTTTCGCCTTGAACCTGCCGTCTGATACAGGTGATCCATCAAGCTGAGATGTGTGAAACGTCTGTTTCATTGCCCTTTCATACTCGCTAAAGAAAAAAAAGTGAGACTGGCCTTGGCACTGCTGAATTCCTGCCCTTTACAAATGTTTCTTTGTGTGTTGTTACATGGTTAATTGGGGTTTTGCTGGAGAAGCAGCACTAGTGAAGCCACACATGAACAGACAGTGGAGAGGCAAAGTTGCCTTAATCAATGCCCACATTTTAAGAGTGAGAGTCACGTTTTCAGTATTTCATGGGTATTTTGTTCGGAAACCAGTTTCAGAGATCTGTGTATAGTAGGTAGGCAGACTGCAAAAATGCTAGTGTTTCATTGGAAGCAAGGGGCCCAATAAAGGCTCAAAATAAACATCATATTTCATTTTTGCCCACCCCAGAGTCCCTGGGCATGTCTTATTAATGAGTCCTCTCTTTCTTTGGAGTAAGCGAAATAAGTTGATAGTAAATTCGGGTGTGCTTCTGTAAGTCCGTCTCAGATACATTTTCAATTAGAAAATGTACTTTATTTTAAAGTGATTTCATAACAGCATAGAGCACATCCTATAGTTTTAATATCACTTATCAGATAGGGTCCTGTGCTCGTTTTTGCTCCAACAACACTCTCTTTAAAGGATAAGGAAAATGGCAAATGACACTCAGAGCCTAATCTTTAGTTTGAATTCAGCTAAATGAATTGCTGAAACTTTGTAAAGATATCCTGTTAGAAATATAAGCAACACTTTTCTTCTTTTCATGGCTCAGTATTCAGTTAGACATCTAAAACTGGGATGCTTCAACAAGCAATTTATTTCTATTTTATTATCCAGTTAATTAATTATTCAGTTCATATTTTTTAAATGATCAAATAATTATCCAGCCTGGCTATGCTATGCATCTGATAAAATAGATAGCATAAACAATATGATGTCCATCTAAGCCTGGCTACCATAGATGTTGTTAGACGTGTCACCATATTTTTTGGTATGATCATCATAACTTAGGGATGCCATGTACAGGTACATCTCGAAAAATTTAAATATCTTCAAAATGTTCAAAGTTTTTTGTCATTTCAAAAAGTGAAACTCATATAGATTCATCACGCATAGAGTTAAATATTTCAAGCCTTTATTTCTTGTAATTTTAATGATTATGGCTTATAGATAACAAAAAACCCAACATTCAGTGTCTCAGAAAATTAGAATATTGTGAAAAAGTTAATTATTGGAGACTCATGGTGTCACACCCTAATTACCTAATTAACTCACAACACCTGCAAAGGTTTCCTAAACCTCTAAATGGTCTCTCAGTCTGACTGAAGACAGTCATTGACACCCTCCACAATGAGGGTGAGCCACAAATGGTCATTGCTAATGAAGCTGGACAATCACACAGTGCTGTATCCAAGCATATTCATAGAGAGTTGAGTGGAAGGAAATGGTGCACCAGCAACAGGGTTAAACACAACTTTGGGTGGATTATTAAGTAAAATACATTCAAGAATTTGGGAGAGCTTTACAATGGGTGGACTGAGGCTGGTTTCAGTGCATCAAGAGCCACAACACACAGACAAATCATACACATGGGCTACAAATGTCTTACCTGGGATGAGGAGAAAACGAACTGGACTGTTACTCAGTGGTCCAAAGTCTGCCTTTCAAATCAAAGTATAGTTTGCATTTCATTTTGAAATAAAAGTCCCGTAGTCTGGAGGAAGAGTAGAGCGGCACCAGACACCAGAACCAACAATGCAGATGAGCTGAAGACCACTATCATATAGCAACCTGGGCTTCTATCATACCTCAGCAGAAACGCAGACTACTTACTAATTAATGCACTGATGCAGTAATTCATGCAAAAGGAGCCACAACCAAGTATTAAGTTCGTGGAAATCAACATTGTTTTCAGAGGCCTGATATTTCCATTTTAAAAATATTGTTTTTTTCTTTGATCTTATGTAATATGCTAATTTCTGAGATGTTGAATTTTTGGTTTTCATTATTTGTAAGACATAATTCTAAAAATTGCATGTAATATTCCCTCTATTTGTATTCAATCTATATATATGTTTCACTTTCTGAACAAAAAGTATTTTTACACTATATTCTAGTTTTTTGAGATGTACCTGTATGCTGCACCCAGCCACCACTGCTATGGAAACATGTAAATTCTGCAAGTGTTGCATCAATGGCTTGTTAATACCTTATTTAATCTTAGACTACCTCATACTTATGCTCACTGTGCACTGATTAAGATTCACTTTCCATGGACTGTCCACAGCAGGAAACCTGGCCGTATTTTCTGGTTATTCAGCTAGAATTATTTAACCACTTAGAGGCACTGATAGACTATGTCTTTGCTTGCCCTTTCATCCCAAGATGGTCAGACAGTCACTAAATATGTGTGGGTGGGGTTAGTGATAACCACGTTACTCCATACGTCACAGAGATGTTGAGGGGTATTCCTGCATGTTCAACCCGTTTCAAGACTTGGACCATGCCTTTCCATTTCTCAATTCTCAGCCAGTCCTTGGTGGACTTATTAGTATGTTTTGGCTCCTGTTGCAGCAAAGCATCCCCAAACCAATACCCATGCTTCACAGCTGGTATGAAATTATTTTCCTGCAATGGTAGATTTGGTTTCTGCCACACATGTTCTTTTGAGGTGTCCAAATTATTTAATTTTAGAATCATCTTTTATGAAAAACATTACAACAAAACTCCTCGGCCTGTATTCTCAAAGAACCCTGAAACTAAAAGTAGCTCCTAGTGACATCAGTCTAAGAAAAATCTAAGAATTTCTCAAATTCTAAGATTTTTCCTAAAACTTTCCCTCGATAAGATGAAAGTTATTCACGAGCGCTTTAGGCCTTATGAGAGCTTCTAAAGGGAGGAAATGTTAAAAGTAGTGAGGAGGACTTTTAGTGAGCCTTAAGCAGAGAAGTTGATGGAAAGACAGAGAGAAAGGAGAGATATTGTCCGTACATTGAATAACAGCGAAATAATAAAACACCACCAGCTCAATCGCACAGGGATCCACCACTTTAGTCAAATAAATGAGTACATAAACCTTATAAGAATCATACAATTATTAATTTAAACTTTATCATCCCCCAATGGGGAAATTAAATAGTTTCAGCGGCAGGACAGATTAAAGGTGAACCTCTAGTAAGGTAATATTAGGAAGGATAAATAAATAATACAAACAATAATAAATAATCATGAATAAAAAGTTTACAAAATTTTGAACAATATAGTGCATAATTATTTTAATATTTACAGACCCAAAAATGCTTTCAAAAAATATAAATTGAGAAAACATTGGAAAGCTCGATATATATTTATACTTAAATACAAAATCTAGACAATAGTACAATAATCTAAGCACTATAGACATAGAAGAAAGATACAAATGAGTATAAGTGAATAAGTATTTTTCGTATTGTACATGATGATGTCTGCAACCTAAGCCTAAATGGTCATCTACAACACTCCCAGACTGTGGAGAAGTTCTCTGGTGTGATGCTATCTCCCCTCTAGCTTCTGACTGCAGCAGGTACCAGAGCTGCTCTCATTCCAGGCTGGTGCCGAAAACAGAGGGAACAATGCATTGATCTGCTGGAATCCCTGTTGGTTTGCACCATGATCCCAGGACCAAATCTACCTTTCAACACTCCTCTATTCTCCTCCACCAGCAGGCTCTGCTCCTCTGTTTAGTTCAGTTTTCTCCACCTTTTTTTCTCCTTTTTTTTTGGTCATTTTACAAAACTAAACCTCAGTATAAAAGAAGAAGTTCACAGTAAAATGCTGAATTTTAATATTAATATGAAAATAATTAATATGAAATAGATGCAGTATAAATATGACCAGCATGGCGAGTAAACATAACAATAAGCAAATCAGAAATAATGACGAGCATTTAAATAAGCTACGTTCAAACATTTTGATGCTGTGTGACAATTTAGTTTATCATCATGATTTACACATTTCTGATTCCAGTCTACATTCTGTCATCAGTTAATTTTTCTCCCTTGATTATTAGGAGCGTATTTGTTGTTGTTTTGTTTCTTAACAACCAATCATAGCTCTTAGGAGACACCATCACACCTAGCAACTGGGTCAACCACACCTCCTCACTAAATAGGAACTTCTGTCGTCTCGTTGCTAAGAGTTGCTCTCAGCAGAACTGAATCACTCTTAGGAGTCTTTTTAGGCTAATATGGCCTCTGGCCTTTTATTATTCCTCAAAATATGTTAGCAAAACACAAAGTAGGTGACTGAGATTCAGTGAGAAAAGTAGTCATCTTACACTCCAAAAGCTGTGGGTTCGATTCCTGCTTCCTCCTGCCACATGTCAATGTGCCCCTGGGCAAGGCACTTAACCTCAAATTGCCTACCAATCTGCATATCGGTGTGTGAATGTGTGCGCATTAGTGAGTGCATCTGGGGGAATGTGGTTCTAGTGTAAAGCGCTTTGAGTGGTCAGTATGACTGGAAAGGCGCTATATAAGTTCAGTCCATTTACCATTTAAAGTGTTGTGGGGTGTCCTGTTTGTTTCACATGACAAGGGTTAGGGGTTAGGGTTAGGGTGACAACATCACTGTTTGACAATTTAAACAACATCCAGTTTCTTTATCTCAGTCACTTTTAATATCTCCCAGCATGAAGATTTAGCCTTTTTAACACTGTTTAACTGGTGATAATGTACAAATGTTACCAATCTAACATGCTAAAATGAAAGTGAAATAAATCATTTCCAAACAACAGGGTGGCTTTGACATTTCAAACATTGGTTGTGTGTTGAGGTGAGGATTTACCACGTTTGTTTTAAAGTAATGGGGTGTTGGAGTCACATAACGTCTTGCAAAAACTGAAATAATAAAGGCATCATTTCTCCAATGTATGTCTGCCGTTTTCACATTTGCTGCAGTAAAGCACTGATGTACATTATCTGTTGATCCTGCCAACCATTTACTTTGGTAAAGCCCAGACATTACCACCCTCTGCAGCACCTCCCTCTTGCTTCCTGCTTCCCATTTTGGAGATATGGGGCTGTTTGTCAGCTTTGAAAAACAACTTATTTGTGCGGAAGTTCTGGAAGGAGTGTCAGCATGCAGATTTCTTCCAGGATACAAAGTTATGTCTTTTTCAAAATGAAAGATAAAGGGAAAACAAGTCTGTTACAGTAAATAACCTCCAGTTCACTCACAGATCCTTTAAACAGAATTAATTGCCAATAAACATTTACTTTTACACTGTTCGAGGAACCAGTGATTATCACTCTGGTTCTGCAGCTCTGGTGCATGCAAGCATGCAATGAAATGCACCACTTAAGAACATTCATAAGAAATGTATTATGTCTTTATTTAGTCCATTATTTGACATGAATGTACAGTTTTCCGTACTGGTGCCTGTTTGTGTATGAGTTCACGTTTGCGCTCCAGATGGTCGGCAAGCTTATGCAGCTCCCTCGGTTGTCGACTCAAGCTGGAATTTTACTGCTGCACTAAAAATCTGCAAACAACCCCTAATTCTTAATTTAGATATTAATTAGTTTTCTTGTTCCTTGGCAAAGCCCAGTGATTTCCCTTGACATCAGGCATGTTTGTAAATGGTGTCTGCAGCTCTGCTCAGCAGAGAGCCGTGTAGTAGATATAGGAGAATCAATAACATGTCTGAAACAAGCTCATTACTGAGACTTAACACTGCAGTGGGCCTGGGAAAGATCTGAACCATCAGTGTAGATGGAGCATTGGTAATTCAGAATGTGATATGTAGCACCCATTGTTATATCAAATGCAGATTTTTCATTTCATTAACAAGAGAGTAAGCTTGTAACCTGTATTATGTGGGTAGATTTACTCAGTTTTTGCTTTTTTGTCACAGCATAATGCTTTGGACACATTTTAATATTAGACAAAGCTAATCTGAATAAATGCAAAATAAGTTTTCAAACAACTATTTGATTTATTAATGGAAAAAAGCTGTCCAAACCAACATTGTCTGTAAGAAAAAGCAATTTCCCTCCTAAGTTAATCATAAATCAGCTGTTTACCAAATTTTTGGTCCAGTTTCACTACTGAATTAGGTAATCATTCAAATAGAACCTTTCTAAAAACATGAAGTATGCTAAAAGATCTTAAAAAGTTCCACTTCATGTCCAGATCCAAGCATAGATGAGAAATAAAATTTTCGACATCCATTAGGGTGACAAAGTCATTCCATTCAGACTCGGGTGAATCACAGTGTAAGCAGTTATACACAAATGGAAAAAAACATAAAATAGTGGTGAATCTTCCCAGTAGGTGCTGGCCTACAGAAATAACTCAAGGAGCACTTTGACGACTCATCCAGCAGGTCACAAAAGAACAAATAACTGCATCTGAAGCTCAGTATTCTTTTTCACCAATAAGATAGAGCCTGGACACAAATGGCATCCATGGGAAAGACCCTTGGCCAAACCACCGCTGTTGAAAAATCTCAATCTGTATGTATTTTGTAAAAAGACAGGCAGAGACGTTGTGTGGGATATGATTTTGCAGCCATGTCTCTCTGAAAAATATAATACTGCATTCCATGATTCTTTGGCTGTGTAATTGTCAGTGGTTGAAGTTTATCAATTTTTTGCAAGAGATCTCCCACATTCCCCATTATGACTAAAAGTAGAGCTGTTTTAATCTTCCTCCCTCTCTCTTCACTTTGACCCTTCTCTGCATTGACAACATCTCCTCTAGAGCTCATCTGGGATTTGGGGCCACAATTTAGTATTATTTGAGCTTTGGAAATTTAAATTAGCTGCTCCCTATTGTAAACAACTGTCCTGTTGCCATGATTACACATCATAACAAGTGGTTAAAAGTAAGAAGGTAATCGTAAAAACTCATCCAAAAAGTTAAGTTTCCATCCATCCATCCATCCATCCATCCATCCATCCATCCATCCATCCATCCATCCATCCATCCATCCATCCATCCATCCAGTCCCAACCACAAAATTTAAAAAACTAACGGAGCTACCTCGACAAATTGCCACCTTCTGCAAAAACAGAAGAATGCCTTCATACAGTTACCATGCACTTGAAACATTTATGTTTTCTTTTTCAGGGTGGAAGGATTATACAACAATTAACTTTTAGAAACAATAACTAGATGGATTCATTTCAATTTATAATGAATTTTCTCTAATCCAGACAAGGTCAAGGTTATACTTGCAGGCTCATATACTGAGTTGCTAATATTTAGATAAACGTCCCTTCAGTTGCAGAGGAAGCACACCTTTTTTGCACCTATCAGCAAGCTTTTAACATTATTCTATCTGAATATTTGTTCTTGTTTTAAAAATTATTTGAATTTGCATGTTGCATCATCATTTCACCTGGTTTCAAATGCATCATTAAAAGCACAAAATGTATATAACATTGCAAAGTGAGTGAATGTCAACTTTTTTAACACTGCCTTTATAAAAAACAGCACTGTTTACTGAATGTGTTAATATGACAAAAACAGTGTTTATAACTTTAAATCGAATCTAACTTCATCTCGAATTCTTATTTGACTTACATTCATCTCTGAGAGTTACTAAAGGTATAGTGGTTTGCACTGTCTGTTGACAGCAAGAAGATTTCCTGTTTAGTATCTAAGCTGTTCATGAGCTCCTGTGTGGAGTTTGCAAGTTTGTCTCGTGTCTGTGTGGTTTTTTTGCGGGGTATTCCTCTTGTCCAATTCCTTTAGTTTTAAGTGTTTTTAAACTAACCATCTTGTGTGCATTATTTATGTTGGAAGTGTCTGCCAGTATGTTTAGGGTGTACCCCAGCTTTCACCAATGACCAGGGTTCCTGAACAGGAAAAATTTTTGAAAAATGTTTATTACTACAGATCCACCAATCATAATTTTTGTGGCCAGTTTTCCATTTCCAGTTTTTGGAAAGCTTTGATCCACTAAAACAGATTTTAGGGGAAAATGGTTTGCCTCACAGGAAAGAATTACTAAGGTTCCAAATTTGCTGTTCTTCATTGTCCATTAAGACAAAATAAACAAAAATCTACATTTCTCTTTATTTTCATCCGAATATGGACTTACAAAATAATGTATGAAAGGGAAAGGTATGATGGGGTCTGGCTGTACGCCAAAAATTAACACGATAATTAAATGACATAAAATCCACTTAAATGTTAAATTTTTTATTTTATAGGCACCGACATTCCACAATAGTATCTTACAACTCACTTTGGATACTAGAATACAAAGATGTATGTTTTAACGCCAAAGGAACGGCCGCCTCGCGCCTTCTTCACCTTCCATGTCAGAAATACACCATCATGTTAAAATACTGACTGCTTAACACTTAAATGCAATTATATAAACAGATATCAACCCGTTGTATGGATGTTTACCATCTTTTTCAGAAAGCCACCCACTGCTGGTGACAACCGTAGTGTCTCCCTTAACAGCTAAGCACACAAACAGGAAGTACTACCATCTTAAAACCACATGACTGCAGGCATTAACCTAGCGACGCTATGCCTCAAGATTTCGTAAACTGGGTCCTTCGAAGGATGAAGCCCCTGAATTTGAACAAAGCTTTTTTCTTGTAATTCACTGTCAATTGACCCCTCTCCAACATCTTGCAAAAAGCAAGTCAAGCTTTAAACACTGCCATCTGGTGACCAAAATGTGTAACTACACAATGAACAACTATGAAATGTACCTATTCAATAGAACATTTAAATAATAAACAAAAATATGCAAATAAAACATAAAATTGCTTAGTAAAAAATGTTGCTGTAGAGAGAGCAGTTACTGTTGAAGTTTAATAATTTTTTTAACTAAACAAAATAAGTACACTGTAACACTTTCTTTAGATTCATGATTAGCATGGTTCTTGTGGCTCAAAGAGTAGACCAGAACACTGTACTTTGTTTAGCCTTCCTGTTATCTGCTTAAAGTATGTCTCTCTCTCGCTCTTTTACAGCCTTAATGAACTGCAGTGTGTCTTGAACTCAATGTGTCTTAAAAACAAAAAGATATAGTTTCCTTTCAAAGAGCATCTCACATCTCAGTCCTACCTCTGCTTTATTTTTAAACCCTACTAACATGGAAAATAGCTAATTTTGCATCTTCTTCCCTCCGTTATGTCATCCATACCCAAGAGTGATGATGTTGGTGAGAAAATGACACACTTTCTATTTAAAAAAAAGAACACACTGATATTTCATTGCCTTCAGCTTTAATTATGAAACGCATTCACCCTACAATCATTTAGATAAGCTTTTGCAATTTCTATTTAGAGTTGCATACATTTTCCAAGATCTTGTAGAGATGATGGAAGAGCCAGACTGCTGCACAGATTCTTCTTAAGCAATTTCTTGTGGTTATGGCCTAGATTCTATTGTGGCCAATCTACATGTGAAATGATGACTCATTCTCCTTGAACCACTCTTACACAATTTAAGCTGATGACTCCTAGCTTTGTCATCTAAGAATATGCCTGTGTCGTCAGGGTAGAAGACATTCACTGATGAAATACCCAGGTCTTGCAGTATATGTAGTTCGTCAGCTGACCTCATGTTTTGGGCTTATAATGTTGCTGAACCTAGACCTGACCAACCACAGCAACCCCAGATCCTAGCGCTGCCACCACAGGGTTGTACAGTAGGCACAAGGTATGATGAGGAATAACTTTATGCGCCTTTCTCCTTACCCTGATGTTCCAATCACTTGGAAACAGGGTAATTATGGACTCATCAAGACCTTCTTTCTTTGCTACAATTGCTATGCTGCCCATCAAATTAAAACCTTTTTTTTCCAGTTAACCAGTGACTGACCAGTGGTTTCTTTAAGGCTACACAGCTGTCTAATTCCAATGAGGGGTAGAAATTAAACTTTTTCTCCATCACCCACTGTTTTTCTTGGTGTTTAACATTTGCCTTGGTTATGGGAAATGCTAAATAGTATACGTATCACTTACTTGCTAAGCCATTCGTAATCACTAAAGGGTCTTCCTTTTTTACTGATGCCTTGAGCACTTCTAAACAGTTCAGCTTTTCATGCTGGACTCTTTCCAGGCTGCACAGTGCCTCATAGCAGCATTTTTCTCCAGAGCTGCAGTTCCCTGAATGATGTGTTTCACCTCCTTGTGGCATTTCGAAGATTTGTGGTTGATGATAGCCTCCAATTTTTAAATCTTTTATGCCTAAAATAAAGTCTTGCTGTTTGAGGGCGCATGCTGCCGACAGTTGGAACAAACATTGACTGGCTGCTTTCATCAATCAGGAGCATAACTCAATCATGTAACTTGCTATTGTCAGTTCTTTTCTATTTCTCGTTCAACTTTGGGTTCTTCCCTTAACTCCTTTAAGAAAGGGTTTTTGTTTTCTGCCACCCGCTTAACACCAGGACTGTAGTGACACATTGCGAAAGTTACTTTTCAGTTTTTCTTCTTTTACTTGTAATGGCATTAAAAGCAGACTGGCAGCAACTTAGGCATATTGTTGCCCCCGACAGGTCAGTTGTGCAAAGTAAATGCTGTTTTTTTTTTCTGTTCAAATTGCAAATCTGCCACTGAGGCTTGTGGCTTGTCCAAATCTACCCGTGGCGGGTGCTAATTTCCACCCCTGGTCCAAACCCCTAAAATTCCCTTCACACTGTGCATGTGGAAATGCCCCTACCTTTCCTATTGAACATACAGTGTGTTCTGCTATTTTTTTTTTATTACAATTTGATTTCACCAAACGTTTAAGTGATTGCCAATCATGAACATTTGTCATTTTTTCCAACCCCCTTTCTTCCAGAAAAAATATGGTTCCTTCCAGTTACTAATGATGCATTGGATGGTTTTTAATCCAGTTATGTTTTCTTTACACATTGCAGACTAATAATTTGACCCCTCTCAAACAGATTAACGTACAGTATTTTCCACAACCACAGGAAGTGTCCTCTGACATGGCTTTTTAAGAAACGAGAAGCTATTCGCTGCCTCCAATGGTTGGCTCCTACCTTTTAGCTGCATTAAATACAGCTGTGACTTTTTGTAGACAGACAGTGCAGCTCCTGTTATGGTGTGTTCACTGATCAGAAAAAGTTCAGATTAATTTAGTTGGGTTGAATCGCTAGTCATCAACGATTTCTTGGTTCACCTTAAGTCGTCACTACACTCTGTGAGCCACTAGTTTGCATGAAAATGTATCATTTTAAATGACAACAAATAAAAAGCAGAGACAATGCCAACCTTACAAACTTTTGAACGGTAAATGGTATGTTTAGTACTGTTTCCTTTCATTGCCTTTATGAAGACTGGTTTATCAGTTGCCACACACATTTGCTGTATTTAAGATGGACTATAAAAGCATCTATCCATAACTACGTTTTCCTTTGTGAAAAAGCACATTATAGACAAAGTAGTGCTTTCCATTAGAAGCACTAATGCGTGAAATCTTCTTTATCTTTCTTCTCTTTTTTTCTGGGATATAGAGGATTGGCTCAGTGCAGTAAAAATATTGTTTCACACATCCAAAATTGTTAAAGGCTGGGCCAAGGCACCAACATCCAAAGCACTTCACCCCTGCAGCAGATAAATATCTTTGCTCATGGCTGCTAGAGGCAGCACTGCTGTATTAGAGCATGTTTTTCTAACCTTATTATCAGAAAGCCAGATCTATAAACATTTCCCCAAACTTACCCTCCCCCGACTCCCTCCTGTGATACGCTGTTTCATGATCTCTTAATTGTCTGTCATTGTTCTTCCAGTGCACTCCCATCGGCGGCCACGGATTTGTGCTGGACAAATACAAGTGCCAGTGCAGGAAAGGATTTTACCATCCGAGCCGAGTGGCGCTCAATGGCTTTAAAAGTAGGTTACAAATCTTGTTGTATTATAAAAACGGCACTGTGCAATTTGCTACCAGATGAAAACATTGAAACTTTAAAAGATTCTGATTGTAACATTTGTACAAAAGGAACACATCACCTTTTTTTAAGATGACAGGTATATCCTTTATCTGATGTTCTTTTTACAGCTTGAAATGTGTTTTCAGCTTCTATACCTCGCCCATCATATAAAGCCTTGCAAAGGTATTCACACCCCTTAAACTTTTCCTCTTAAAACCAAAATCTTCATGTATTTTACTGTTTTTTATGTCAATATGATGATCAGTAGAGCTATTCTCTCTCCTCTGTAGAGACTGGATTTTATTTAGGGGTACCAGAGTAAAAGGGGTTGAATCCAAATGCATGCCACACATTTTTCTTTAGATTTTTATTTATAACCTTGTATCCTTGTATACTATAAACTGCTTTGTGTTGGTCTATTGCATAAAATCCCTTAGAAAAACTTTCAAGTATGTGGTTTTAATTAGACAAAATGTGGAAAACGTTTAACTGTTATGAATACTTTTTGCAAGGCACTGTGGACATAAAGGAGCTCTTAGTGGGTGAAATTGTTGCAAAGGTTTAAAAGCAAGTGTCTTCACCATTTACTTGTTTATTTTCCCACTAACAGCCAACATTTTTACATCTGCAATGAGAGTCTGGAAGCCATGACCTGCTAAACCACAGCTGGGCAGCTGCTGCAGATAGGAGCATCTTAGTCAACGGTCCTGTTGTAGTTAGGTGTAAAAAAACAAGCAACACAAGTAAGACCAGGTATTTACATAGGCAGTAAAAAAAAGGAAACTATGTTTTTTCCTCAATGTCTGACATTAGAATAGGATAGGATTACCAAAATTATTTCTATATGCTATACGCTACAAGCTGGAGAAACTGTTATTCATTTTTAATATATATTTTTTTGTTGTAAATCTTCCAATTAAAAGGTATATACACCAAGACGACAATGTCATGACTTTGTAATCTTCTTATAGGTTAATTCACAACATTTGGAGGCTCCTTTCTAGATGTATTTTTAGTCAACACCTCATACTGCTTCCTGGTGTGAAATCATCAGAAAACCAAAATAAGATTATTAGGAGAAGATTATTATTATTATTAGGAGGTTAGGAATTGTGGTCCTCCACATGTGTGGTTTATCCTTCAGTACAATTTCTAAGCGCCTGAAAGAGCCACAATGATGTGTTCAAACAATTATATGATATATCAGTGTGGGAAGTGACTCATATTCCAAACACCATGCAGACCACCTCTTAAGAAAAACACAACTCCTGGCATCTCTGATTTTCCTGCCTGAAACCTGAGTTTTATTCTTTGTGAATGAAAAAAATAGATCAAAGTGGAAACAGGTTCTAATGTTGTTCCCTGGCAACAAGAAACCTATGGTGCCTATAGAGAAGCTTCCCTGCGTCTTTTATTGCAGTGCCTTGTAGGTTAGAGTCCCTTAAAAATGTTGCATAAAGGTGAGTTGTGCAGCAGAGCTTATATTCTGAACAAAAATACATTTTTGTCGTAAGTTTGTTTCTAGTCCACCTGTCATCTGTCCTAAATTTACATGCACATCCTACCATTGAGGTATTACTCAGTCAGACTTATCACACTTTATTTGCAGTTAGAGGAAGTTCACCCTTAATGTTGTGTCAGTTAAGAATGGAGCTGCTTTGCTCGCTTTTAGTTTGTTTTCGTGTGTTCGTCCTAATCTTGATTGAACTATGTGTTCTCCATTTGTGTCATTTGATGACTTTCTCTTGTATTTTATGATCTCCTCGTGTCCTTTGTGAGTTTGTTTCCTTTCTCATTGTGCTTTTCATTCAGACATTGCCACGACACTTACTTTAAATTACTTCTGGTCATAACATTGGTCCCTGTGTCTGTATAATCTTATATTATCTTATATTATATCCTATAGTTTTTTGTCGGTTTGGCTGTTCATCATGTCTGTTATGGCCTGCCCATGTGACTCCTTAAATTCCTTAAATATTTATCAGTATCTTCTCTTTGTTGTTTCTTTTGATTCTCTTTTCCAAGATTGTTTTTGAATCGCACTTACTGGATTGTGTATTTAAGAGTAAAGTGACTCCCATGTTAAATTTAGGTTTCAAAATGCCTACCTATAATAATATGAAATGTGGTGCTGGTTTAAAAAACCTTATTAAAACCAGTGGGATGATGGGGTCAGTGTCATGGTGTTTTATCCTCCTATAATTCATTGTTGCACCGTGACAACTCTTTGAACTCTTTTAATCATCACCCAAGGCTCTTTGATTTATTGGACTAATGATCTTTAATCTCCCAAACTGATAAACTGAGCAGTTATAAGAAGTAACAGTGGAATGCGATTAAATGCATTAATCCTTGAAAATCCTACTGTAAATGAGACGTGATAAGATACGAACTTTTCAGTAGTCTTTCCTTGCCGGATTAGCATATGTGAAAATATCCATTTAGATGTTGATGAAAATATTATTATTTCCTTACTTCCTCAGACATGGAGCAGAGCTCTTACAGAGATGAGACCTCTGATATGTCCAACAAGTGCCTGCCGTGCAGGGAGGGCTGCCCTTACTGCCAGGACGACACGCCCTGCCTGGTGCAGGAGGATGGAGGTCTGCGGCTTACTGTGGCCTCATTCCAGGGTTTGTGCATGATGCTGGACCTGGGGAGCATGCTTGTTTTTTACCACTCCAGGAGAAACAAGGTGAGCGGGACAGGGGGACATTGTGAAAGACTGCTGAAGGTTTACTTTGATTCACAATGCGACTCTTTTGGTCTGCTCAGGAATGTCATCTGTTTCAATTGCTTCAGATCAGGTTAAGCTAAGTTTTGAAGAAGTTAAAGAGCACACTATTTCGAATTTGTTTGTTTCCTAGCCTTCCAGTGGTGAATACTAATTAATTATGGGCTGAATGTTTTCTGTTTTGTTTGTCTAGAAAAAGGTTTTTGACTACTCTCAGCGAAAGTAGTAGGGTATGGGTCACCCTTGCTTGCTTTTATTTTTTTTTTTTTTTACCGGTCCTTTTCCAGCAAGTAGCCCCAGAATTGTTGTCAAGTTCCCAAAGAAATTGCCCAAGATTTATTTTCCCAAAAGGGGAGCATCACGGTTTATTGTTTTAAGGCGGGGGTTTGATATTTATAAAAAAAAATTTTTTTATAAACTTTTTGGGAATTTTTTCAATTGTTAGGGGCCCCCCAACCGGAGCCCTGAAATGAAAAGGGGGGAAAACAACCTTGACAAAGAGAAGAGGGGGCCCAAAAGGGAAAAAAGGGGGAAAAAAAGGAGGAGAGAGTGGAGGAGAGAAAAAAAAGGATGAATAGAAAAAAGTTTTACACCCTGCTTGCTTTCAAAAATAACCCCACGGTATTTAGAATTTTTAAAATTTATTTTATTGAAAGGGCCCACCCCAATTTAAGATCATCTGTGTATCTATAAAACACCTTTTTTTTTTTTTGGTCCCGCTTTGTATACAAGGTTTCCCAAACAGAAATATGAAAATAGCAGTGTGGGGAAACCCCCCGACCTTTGCCCTGTGGCCCCCCGGGCGGAAAAAAACGGGGGAGATCCGAAAAAACAGACACCCAAAAGGGGCCCCCCCAAAGTACAGGAACCCCAGGAGAACCACCCCCGGGACTACCGCAACCCCCCCAGAAAAAGAGCATGGAGAGCCCCCCGGGGGACCCCACCCAGCAGCGAAGTGAGAAGCCCCAGGGAACCGCAGCGACGAGCCCACAGGCCCCCCCCGGCAGCCGTCCCACTCCCAAGCAGATCCACCCATGGACCCAGAGCCCCAAGACCCCGGGGACACCCCCCAAAGGAAGGGGGCCCGACAGAGCCCGGGGGCCCGGGCCCCCGGAAGGCAGCCCCCGGGAGTGAGCCAGCCCCACCCCAAAAGGGCATCCAGCCCCGGACACCGAGAACCACAAGTACCCAGCGGGCAAGATTCCAACCACCGGAGGCAGGGGGGCGGGGAGGAAATTTTGGCCCCCATAATAAGGGGGGGGGCCAAAGGGTCCAGGAAAGGGGGCAGTCCAAGACCCAACCTGTCACAAAAAAAAAACAGGCCCCTCACGTCCCGTCACCCACTCCCACCCTCAACCACCCCAAACAAAAATCACTCGCTCCAACGTAAAAACAAACAACAATGGACGTCCTACACTCACTTTACTCCTCCCCTTCCCTCCCGGGGGAGAGACAGGCAGACAGGCCCAAACCCCGGGGGTTTTCGGCCCGGCCCCCGCCCAAAACCCCCGTCCCCCCAACCCCCCCACCTCCGGAGAAAGGGGGTATGTACAAAAGAGGGGGCCCCATGGCCCAAACCAAACCCGCCAAACCCAAAACCCTCCCAGGGCGGATCAGCCCCACCCCCCCAAAAAGCTCCGGCCCCGGGCCCCATGAGTTTTCCCCCCCCCCAGGAAACCCCCCCAAAATGAACCTCGCCACAGGGCCACCCCCCCAACAGGGCACCGATATTGAACACATGTCCCCCCAACCCCAAAAGCCAAAGAATCCCCCCCCCCCACAGGGGCACACCCCCACAGGTGAACTCTTAGCCAGAGGCCGATGAATGTCACACCCACCAGGCAAGCTCCCACAACAGCCCCGCTTAAACACCCCCCCCGCACCCCCTTCCCCACCCCCACAGTGCCCCCGCAACAGCAAGGCAAGGGGGCCCCCCAACCACCACCCCGGCCCCCCCCCGGGGGCAACAGGGCAGACCCCGGGCCCAGGGACCCCACACCCACAACAGGGACCCCCCCACCCCGGAAAATGACGGGACAGCCCACCCCCCCCCCGATTTCCCCCGGGGGCAGTGTCCCCACCACCCCCCACAATGCCCCACCCCCCGCACAAAAAAAAAAAAAAAATGCCCAACTAAAAATGCCAGTGCCCAAATTTCCCGGGAGAAACCCCCATCCACCCCAGCTCCCCCATCGCCACCCAGCCCTCCAAACGCCCGTGACTCCCTTTTCCCCAAAGTGGATACAACCCCTCCACCCCACCGGGTGCAGCCCCTTTCCCCGCCCCCCCCCCACCCACCACCCCCGATCACCCACCCCCCCCCAAAAGACAGCCAGCAGAGAAGCCCAAACCCCCAAGCCCGCACAAAACCCCCCAGAACAGCGCCCCGGGAACCCCCCCCCACCCGTCCAAAGAGGGGGGAACCCGCACTAGCCGGGGACCCGGGGCCCTGCAGGGGCCAAAACCCCTCAAAGGCCCAAAAAAGCCCCCCAGACCCCCCCGGGGGCAATCCCCAGACGCGCTCCCCCCCCCCCACCCACCCGGCCCGGGCAACTGCCCGGGGCCGGGGGCCCCCCAAACCCTGGGCCCGAACCACAGAAGCAGTGGAAAAGGCCAAAGGGCCCCACCCGATTCCCCGGGCCCCCCCGCCAACCCCCACCCCCAAACCCCCGGGAGTTCCCCAGCCCGGCCCCCGGGGACCCCCCCCCCCCATGGCGGACTACGGCCCCCCCAATAGTCCACCGGCCAGCCCCCCCCTCGGAGCCGGGGGCCCCATCCCAATCAATGCCGGGTAAGTTCCCCCCCCACCCCGGGGCCCGGGATCCCCCCCCCGCCGGCAACCCGGGCCCAAAAACCAGGGGCCGAAATCCAAGGGGGGAAACCCCAAACCCATCCCAAAAGAGAGAGCCGAAACCCCCAGCCCCCCACCCCCCGACAGTCCCAAAACCTGACCCCAAAAAAAGCCCAGCCCACTAAGGGCCCAAATCCCCTCCCGTTCCCCCGGGCCACAGATGGGGAAAAAAAAACGGGGGTGTGAAAAGACCCCAAGCCTGCCTCCGCCAGCTCAAATGTGGTGTTGATGCGTGTTGTTGTAGTGTGCGTTTAAAAAGAACAGTGGGGAAGAGGGTCTCCCCGGCTGACCCCAATAGGCACCCCCGTTTGCCAAGTCCCAACAAAGGACGGAGGCACCACCGGGCAAAAGACTAGGGACAGGTTACAGGCCCCGAGAACCAATTGAAAATCGGGATCAACGTCCCCCGCCACCCCCCCCCCCCCCCCCCCCCCCCCCCCCCCCGAACCACCCAGACCCTCAGACCCCGATCCCCAGCCCCGTTACCTAGTCCGCCGCCCGAAGTAGCCACCGACCTCCAACAGAAAGGAGCCAGCCAGAAGCGCCCAAGCGGCCAAGAGTGCAGCCCCACTCCAAACAAAGGAGCAGACCAGCCAGCCCAGCGCAACCAGAATACGCCACACAAAGGAGGGCCCACCAGCACGCCTAGCCACCCCCGAACCCAAGGGGCACAGCCAACAGAGCGCCCAGTCCCCGATGCCTGGCACCAGACCACAGCCACAATCAGGCAGTCTAGAAAAAGGTTTTTGACTACTCTCAGCGAAAGCAGTGGGGTATGGGTCACCCTTGCTTGCTGTATTTAACTAAGTTGCATGAATGGATGCGCTACAGTCTATTTTTGAGTCAGTGGATGTTTGTAGTCAGAGACAATCTCACCCTAGAAAATAAAACGCATTCATCTGCATTGTGCTTGGGGCCAAATTTGCATCTTTATTGAATTGTGGTCAGTGGCCACACAAAATTGTTCCAAGGACTGCGAACAGCCCCCTGAGCTGCACTTTGGATACCTGTAACGTAGACCCTTACTTTAACATTTTCAAAAGGCTGTAAACATTTCTGAATCTAATATGTTTAAAGACAGACAGAGGTTTAGAGCTCAAAAGGAAAAAACAGAGAAACCTGTACTTCATTCACCCTTTCTGTTATCTGCTGAAAGTCTTGCTCTCTCTCACATTCTGAATAAACAGCAGACGTGTCTAGAAAATACAGTTTCCTTTTAAGTGGTTTCTTACAATGCTACGCTTCCTGTGACATCATTTTAAACATCTTGCGGATTTTTAAAATTGCTAACTTTTTTTTTTCTCTCTCTAACAATTTCCACGTGTGATGAGTTTGTTTTCAGTGCAATCTGGCTAACGCTTAACAGGTCAATCACCAGTCAGGGCCAATCAAGCTGGAAACCAGCCAGTTCACGCTGATTTCTCAGTGCATCCCTAACTATCTCTTCATACATTATCCTTTTTATTTTTTTTAAGCAAATAGAGATTAATCTGACCAAACATTTAGCTCTTTCGAGTTCTGTCACTCATGCAATTTCCATCTGTACATTTAAGTCCCAAAATTTAAACCCCTTGGGAAGAAGTTTCATGTGTTCTTATCTAAAAATTTGATCACATAGAATGGGAGAAGGATAAAGGCTTTTAAGAAAAACTTGAGAACAAGAGTCGTGATTAAACTTTCTAAAACTGCTCTCATATTGCTGTTCATCAACCTCCCACTCTCCTAAGTGCAAAAAGCCATGAGGGGCAATCAGAAATGACCAATTACAAATTAAATCAAGACATGAAGGTGTGCAGCAAAAGGGAATATGTGTAGATAAGATGGAGAAAAATTTGCCAAGTATGTTTAATGCTTCATTAGCCTAAGGAACTAAATGTCTTTGTGGCTGACTATTATTATTATTTTAGTCCACAAACATCCGCTGCACATCTTGTTTCAAGTTGCTGCATGAGGTCCTCTTTGGCAGCAGAAGTGAATTAAATACAAGTTCCTCCCAGTGTTCCTTGTCGATAACCACTCAGGCAAAGCTGAGCTGGAACCTTTATAAGTTAACTAAGTGTCGATCATCTGTGTTATTGCCTCAGAATCTACCAGTTTTTGCAATTCACAAGAAATGTCCCTTGGGGCTTTTAGAATCACACAACAGCAAAATCTTCTGAGTTTTATATAGATAATTAAATGCAACTCAGAAATGCCTGTTTTTCCATTCTGCTTCAAGAAAATACAAGGCATTAAATAAACATATATATATGCAGAACTTCCCTCTTTGTTGTTTGCTTTGAAACAGGAAATTATTTGGTTTGTGTTTGCATTTCCCTGAAATGAACTGCAATGCAAATCAGTACTCGTTACGGCTGAATCTAAAGGTGGTTTGGTTTTAGATAGCACAGTTTAAGGATTAAGTTGTAGAATGCACAAACAATTAAGCACATTAAAGTGGATAAAGATAAAAATATTTTTTAAAAATCTACACAAATGCTGCAAAAACAAATGCCAACAGCTAGATTAGTCTGCTAGAGACTACGTGGTTCTTAAGACCTCTTCTGTGCTGCAGAGTTCTTAAATCTAACTTTTTACCATCTCCCATCTTATACTAATGAGATTTGTTTTTATTGTTCCTTTTCAACAGAGCATCCGTACATCTGGTCTCATTCTGCTGGAGGCCATCTTGTTTGGGGCGTTACTGCTGTACTTTCCAGTAAGTCTCTTATTTGTTCTTACTGACCTTGGTATTCAGAACTGACTCTGTTGGTGCTTACATGGAAACTACAAGGCCTTAGTATTCATACCCTTTGAATTTGGACACGTTTTGTCACATTACAAGCACAAACTTAGTGTATTGTAGTTTTTTGTTATAGACCAAGACAAAATAGCACATAATTCTAGAGTGAATGTAAAATCCTACATTATTTTCAATATTTCTTACTGATGAAAACTTGAAACCTGTAGCCTGCATGTATAGTCAGCCCCTAATATACTAATACCCCTAGATAGAATTCAGTGCAGCCAATTGGCTTCAGAAGTCACCTAAATAATAGATAGGTATCTGAAAATGGAAAGTATATAGCAGCACTGAAATCTTACCAAGATGTGGCTGTCCAACAACGACAGAGCAATAACCAGGCAAGGAAAGCATTAATCAGAGAAGCAGCCAAGATGCCCATAGTAACTCTGGAGGAGCAGAGATCTACAACTCAGGTGGTAGAAACTGTAAACAGGACAAGATTTAATTGTGCACTTTACAAATTTGGCCTTTCTGATAGGATGGTAAGGAGAAAGCCATCATTGAAAAAAATTCACCAGAAATCCCAATTGCTGTGTACCTCAGTTCACACATAAAACAAAGAAGAATGTGTCTTAATTAAAAATTCTTGTTGTGTAAGATTAGTAATGCACAATGCCCTGAACACACTGTCCCCTGGTCAGTGCTGATGAGAAGATGGATGGAGCTAAATACAGGGCAATCCTGAAATCAGACCTATTGAGTGGTTGCAAAAGACTTGAGACTGGGAAGGAGGTTCACCCTCCAGCAGCATGGCAACCCTAAACATACAGCTACAATAAAAAGGCTTAGATTAAAGCATATGTATGTGTTGGAGTGGTCCAGTCAAAGTTCAAACTGAACTCCAATTGAGAATCTGTAACAAGATTTGAATATTAATGTTCACGGATCATACGATTTGAGTGAGCTTCAGCTGTTTTACAAAGAAGAATGGGACAAAACTTACAGTATAGTTTTGCAAGGCTTATAGAGTCAAGCGCCTAAAGATTTGCAGCCATAACTGCAGTGAAAGGTGGTTCAACAAACTATTGACCGAGGGCACCTAAAAACAAATGCATGTAACGACATATTTTGAAAAGCACGAATGCTTCTCCTTCCTCCTTTACCACAAAGTCACAATTTTCTGTTATTCTATCACATAAATCCCAGTTTGTTGGAGTTTATTGTTGAAGTATGCAATATGTGAAGATGGTAAAGTGGTGTGAATACATTTGCATGGCACTGTATCTGTAGGACTACTGATTGTTTGTGGTTACTGTACTATGGCTTAAATACAACAAGCAGGGACCTCTGGACATTGACAATATAGGTTAAGCCTAAAATGGTGCTACTGCTAACCCAGAAGGTTTTTAGAGGAGGGAGGGATCAGAAATCACTTTAAATGGGATTGGGAAAGAATAGCTTTACAATTTGTTTACTCTGGAAGTAGCCTTATAGTCACAGGTATCACATGCATAGTTGCTGATATGGATGATTCTGTAATCATAAAAGTCTGATTTTATCCAGGCAGCATTAGCTGTGCTCGTGGTTTGGATACAGTCTTAAAAAGTACAGACAAACAACTAAATAGGCCGAGTAGCCAGTGTTTGCTGACAGCATGAAGTAGAAGAACAGCACAGTGTGGATCCCACCAGCTGAATCAGAAGCACCACCCACAGAATCACTCATCAGATTGGCTACATGAAGTAGCAGCAGATATAGAGTTTTGTACTGTTAGTTAGTCTAAGATTTCGGATTTGGCTGACATGTCACCAGGACACTTTTCAACTTTCTTTCAATCTATTTTGGAAAAAAATGCAATGCTTTTGTTTTCTTTTTTTTTTTTTTTTTTTTGCTGAGCTTTCTGGACTTTGCTTACACAGAATTTTCTTCAGCTAGAAATAATGATCCACATCAAAATGACAAGCCCAACCAAGTCACCCGTACAATCTGATGAAAAACATTGTTTATTTTGGTCAGGATAATCTGTATGAATATAAAGGATTGTAGATGGTGAGGGGTAGCATGGGTGTGAGAGTATTTCTTCAGTCCCAACCATATATTGGTAAATGGAGAGTATAATATTGGCAACAAAATTTTTTTAAGGCAAAAAAGGATTGCAAAGACATCATTACCAGAATGGTCAATCAAACACTGCTTCATTATAGACGTTAGTCCAGCACTGCTTTTACCCACATTATTAAAATGACAATTCTTTTGTTTTATAGACACTTGGACTGTGATGAGAGCTAATTGGGGAGAAACAAATATGGAGCTTTTGCTTCCTACTATTATATAACCATCTGTGACAGACCCATTTTAGATCTGATCCAAACTGACACTCTGGGCATGCAGCAAAAGACAATCCCCTATAGAGCTGAGGATGACAAAAACATGGAAATGGGTTTATAATTAAAATAAGAATCTTCTGGAAGACATTCACAATGTTGCACTCTGTTAGTTAAAAAAGCACTAGTTGCGTAACCAGTGAAAAAAGGAAAGGACTGTAGGGTTTTGACCCAGTGCTTTAGAAAATTTTCAGATTATCTTATGTCACAACAGCAAAGAGTCTTGCCAAAGATTGTTGGATTAGTTGTCTTTGACTAGGCCATTCCATTTCGCTCCATTCATTTTCGTACCAATTCTGACCATTTAAAGCTGAAGAAAAGCATCCCTTCAGCATGATGCTACCACAAGGGTATGGTGTGCTCAGGGTAATGTGTACTTTTTGCCAGCCTTACTGTTTTGCATGTAGGCCAAAAATGTCATCTAAATCTTTTCTGACTAGAGCACCTTACTCCACATGTTTGCTGTGTCCCCTAAATGTCAGGATCTGCCAGTTTTGGCTTTGTTTTTGTTTTGCTGTTTACTGTTGGTTCCTTATGTTGAGTAGTTTTCCTATGTTTAGTTATTCCTTCTTTTATCCTGGTGTTTGGTTTAGTTCTGTCTGTACTTCCGCATCTTTAGTTCTAGTGGTTCGTCGTCCCTCGTTCTTAGATCCCCTTTTGTCATTGTTTACTTAGTTGTTTGTTTCCCTTAATATTAGTTGTTTTCCCCAGCCTTACTTCTAGTATAGTTTTCTCTCGCTTAGTTCTTCATGTTTATTTCTCCATTCCTGGTTTATTATTCTAGTATTGTTCTCTGTGTTAGTCCCTTCTGTTTCAGTTCATCTCTGGTAGTAATAGTATTTGATTATTTGTTCCTGCTAGGTTTAGTTTCCTCTTATTGTTTATGTTTTAGTTATTTGTTATCTTAGGTCTTCGCTGTCTCTGCTACCCACTGCTAGTTCTGTATTTATTGTTTCTTTCTTACACAGTCTCCCACTTCCTGGTTTATTAATTTGTTTAAGTTTTCAGTCTAGTTTAGTTCATTGTGTCCCTGCGTTCCTCAACATTAATCACCTTAGTAACCACCATTCCCTCAGTCTCCAAAGATGGTTCTCGCACCTGTTTTCACTAATCATCAGATCACCTTAACTTTCCTCTCATTGGTCCACTCTCCTCCCCTCCCTGCTTTTAACCTGGTCTATGTTCATTGTTCTCTACTGGTTCCTCATGAAATGTCACATCTCTCCTCGAGCTCCACGTGTTTCCCTGCATTATGCTAAGCAGGAAATTTGTCGGTGATTCTCCAGTAACTGTGTAAGTGCTGAACTAAGAGCCGTTATTAAAGTAAAATATTACTTTACAATATGCAGAGCCCTAGTCCCTGTTTGCATTTTGGTCCACAACAACCTCAGACTCTGATACTAAATGGCTTGTGTCAAATTATAAGCATGACTTCTTTTAGGTTTTATTTTGCAATCACTTTCTTCTTGATTCTTACACAAGGGCCAGGTTTGTGGAGTACACAAATTATAGCTGTTTTCTCAACGAATTTTGCCACCACAGCTCTGAATCTTTGCAGCTCCTCCAGAGTTCCCATAGATGTTTTGGGTGCTTTTGTAATTAATATTCCATTTACTGGTCTTATGAGTTTAGGTGGATCCAAATTTCTTAGTAAGACTGCAGTTGCATAGTTTTGAATCATGGTTTAAACAGTGCTGTGGAAGATATCCAAAGCATAGGGCATTATTTTATAACCTAACCCTGCTCACTGCTTCTGCCTTCACCGCTTCCACCTCTCTGCTTGCTTGGACTCTTTCTCCCCTTGCTCTCTGTTTGCTTCCATTCTTTAACTCTTACCGTCTTATCTCTCAGCCAAACACCACAGAAACGCTGGCCTAAACTACTTTAAATCAGTGATACTCAAGGATTCTTTAGAATATTTTATTAGGGTTTTTTTTATTGCTTTTGAGAGAAGGATTAAACGACACTAGGAGCAACTGCAATTCTCGTGGCAACACAAGCTAATCAGCACAGGATGCCTCCTTTTTCCACAGATGACATTGACAAACCTCCAGAAAATAGCAGTGATGGAAATGTAAATTCATCTGCTTGAACAAAAAAGAACAGAACAGATTGCACTCTAAAAGCTTCCCTCCTAAACAACTTCAGAAAGAGACTGCCACCAAGGCACAAACCCCAACAGTGGCCGTGAATGAGATCATGTAAACACTTTTGCAGTAAGAAAAATGTCAAAGTACTTAGTTTTGTCAATAACATGGTGTCTGATATCTAAGAGAAAATATTGATGATCACGGATTAACGTACAGGAGAGGACAAGATAGTACACAGCGCTCTGAAGGACAGCTGCAGCTTGCTGACATAAGGACGAATGCTGTAAAATCTCTGTGCTAATACGCAACAGAAGAAATAAAGGTAACAAGATGAGAAACAGTAGACAGCAATTGATCCTGAAATATTTTTTTGTCAAGCGCAACTTGCCATAGAAATAATAAGTCACTAAGGTACTTAAATTTGCTTTATTAAACATTAGATCTTTGTCAGGAAAATAATTTTTAATCAGTGACTTCATACATTGTCAGGTGTTTTCCCCCAGGCCTTGAAAACAGAAACTTTTAAACCACTGTTGAAAAAGAATAATTTGGGCAAGTTGCTTTTGCAAAATTACTGGCCCATTTCAAATCTCCCATTTATCAATTTCATAAAAGCTGTGTTTCAACAGTAGTACAATCTTAACAATGACCAGCTGCTTTGACATCTTAAAGTCATGTTTCTGTGCTCAACATATTACTGAGAATGCAGCATTCGACACTGTTCATCATGGTATATTACCGCAGGGGCTCACAAAGGGGGTTGAGACCCCACAGGGGGTCATGAGACATCAAATGAGAGGTTCACGAGACAATTTTCAGAATCACCGTGATATGACAGATAATAAGAAAAGTTAACATAACTACACAGATAACACACAGCTCGACAGGTGGCTATAAACCCATTCAAGCATTGGGTAGATAGAACAAATAAATGCATGGAAGGGCCATTAGTTTCTTCAGCTGAATGAAAACAAAACTGAAAAAAGTATCTTTGGACCAAAGGAGGAGTCAGGAGTCAGCACAAAACTTCAGTTACTACAGCTAGAAACCACAGAAATGGCCCAAAATCTGGGTGTTGTGATGGACTCTGAACCTTCAGAAGCACATAAAGACAACCACTAAGTCGGCCTCTATCACCTGAAGAACATTTCCAGGATTAAAGGACTAATGCTCAAACAGGATCTTGAAAAAATGATTCATGCATTTATCTTTAGTCAAATTAATTAGTGCAACAATGTCCTCACAGGTCTGCATACATAGTTAGACAGCTGCTGCTGATTCAGAACGCTGCTGCCCGCATCCTCAACAAAACTAAGAAAGTAGAACGAGTCACCCCAGTTCTAAAGTGCTTATACTGGCTCCCTGTATCTCATAGAATACTCTTTAAAATACTTATATTAAATCGCTGAAAGTTTCCTTTCTGCATTCCCAGAATCAGAAACAAAAATGTACCGTTCAGTTGTTATGCTCCACTTATCTGTAATAAACTTACAGAAAACTGCAAAAATGCTGAAACCCTGCATTCTTTTAAATGAAGGTAAAAACCTTGACTGTTCTATTTAACTTTTCTTTCCTTTATTTTGCCACTGCAATGTACTTTTTTCTTTTCTTATGTTTTCATCATATAAACTACTTTGACTTGACTTGTTACTGAAAGGTGTTGTACAAATAAACTTGTCTTGCCTTTGCAGAAAAGCTGGATTTGCATATTAAAGGACACACATGGCCTCAAATTAGTGGACTTAGGAAGGCAGTTTCTTGCACTGAATTTAATTAAGAGTATCAAAGAAAACTAAATACATATTCACACCAGACTTTTCCAACTTATGTTTGAAAAAAATAATATTGAAAACGCTGTTTCATTTTCCTTCCACATCACTGCTATCCACTACTTTTGGTTGGTCTATCACATAAAATCCCCCCAAAATACATAGATTAAAAGGTTTAAGAAATATGAATACCTTTGCAAGGCACTGTACATTTCTTATTCAATAAATCCTGCCTTTTTGAGTTGCGCCGTCATCCTTGTTATCACTGTCCAGACAATAACATGGAGCATGACATCTTGGCTATGAGTGTGTCTCACTTTGTGGGTGCCTTAACCAGGGTTTATGGTAGGTGGGTGCCATTGTGCTATTTGCATGTGTGTATTTACTGTTGTGCCCACAGCCCACAGTGCACCTGGTGTGCTGAATCAGAAGCTCATCTTTAGAAGAGAAACAGATGGAGGAAACCTGTGTGCCATGTTAACAGGGAGATGTGATGAAGGCAGGGAATTCACTTTCCTCAAATACTTGTGCAGATTGCCACCAGTGAGCTGCTGCTCTCTTCAAACAGAACATGTATCGTCTGGATGTTAGCCATTTGTAGGAAAAATACTAAATTATTTAAAAAAAGAGCCTAATTATGATGGTTTTCTTTTTTGAAGGTTACTGTCAAGGTTTTTATGAGTAGCATAGTAGCAGAACAATGAGAAGAGAGGTATGGTTTATAATTAAGTCATCAGTGAAGGTAGGGCCATCCTTAGGAGATCAAACCTGTCTTGATTTTTGTTTTATCCACCCACCTATCCTTTTCTCTCTTTACCCCAAGGATACCTCCACTCCCAAAAATAGCATCACTAAAATATCCTGCCATTCTTATGTTCACACAGTTGAGTGTTTTCTTCTCCCATTGCGCTGCTTTCTGACCATCTTTTTTCAGTACTTCACAGCATCTTCCCTGCTTGTCTCAAGCTTATCCATGCCCTCCACGTCCTTCATCCTTCTTTTCTGTTTATAACCTTGTCTGCATGTTTCCTTTCTGTGTGCGTCCTCTCCTCCAGTCTTGACATTTGTTGCCTGACCTTATTTGTTTTTTCTCTTTCTCTGCCACTACAAGTCTTCTCGACTGTAGCTGTACCACTCTGGCGCTCAATGCATTTTTAAACAGTCCATCAAGTTCTAGCACAACTTGTTTTAAAAATACCTCTGCTGATTAATTGATGGAGGAGGCTTCTGAGGTTGGAGACAAACCAAGACAATCGCTTTCTCTTCTAGATGATATTAAAATGTGTTCTGTCGTATCAGTGTCCTCGCTGGTCGTAATGAAGGGTTTGATTGGGTTTGTGACCAAATATCTATACGTATGTTTGAAAGTGTAGGACATAACGGAAGAGTAGCAAATATGTTTAGATGACTATATAACTTTCACACTTTCCTGACATGACAAAAGCAGAAACAACAAAGAAACACTGTACAAAACTGTGTTTAATCAATAGGTAATAAACACAGTGAAGGTGTGGCATACTACACAGGGCAGTGAGGATTTAATTCAGGGTTAGGGTTAGTTAAATCATGAGTTAACTGTGATTAACTCTTTTTGAGTTTCAATTTTACTGGCCATACCCAGGCCTAATTCTAAAAAAGACAACGCATCATGCCCCGATCCAAAGTGCAGATGAGGCACACCAACACTGACATCTATTAGTCTGGGAAGCATTACAAATGCATTCCTGGGGCTTTGGGAACCACAGTGTGAACCATTATCCACAAATGGTGAAAACATTGAACTATGGTGAACCTCTCCAGAACTGGCCAGCTTACCAAAATTACTTCAGCTTTGATGACTCATCCGGAAGGTCACAAAAAAACATGTAAAGCACACCAGGCCTAATATACCTTGGCTAAGAGGCTGAGAGACTGGACAAAAAAGGCACCCAAAGTAGACTTCCAATGTAAAAACCACTGTCGACCAAATAGAAAAAATAACAATGGCCCGGAGATGTTCAGCCATCACTATGTAAACACACTTGGGTTGATAACGACACAGCAAGTCCACCTCTAAATGGCTCAAGAAAAAAAAACAAAAAAAAAAACTCTGACTTATTGAGACTTATTGAAAATAGTGTGTGTCCAGGATGTGTGGGGTCTACAGAGATGTTAGCTGTCATTTTTCCTGACCCAAGACCTTTACAAGTCCTAGATGGTCCTAGATGGTCCTAGAAAGGTCTGTCCGGATGATCCTTTCTGCAGACCTATTACATCCTCAGCATGCAATCAAGTTCATCAGAGGTCTGCTAATGAACTTATTGTTTGATTCAGGTGTGATGAAGCAGAGACCCATCGAAAAGTGGCAGGACACCAGTCCTCGACTACTGGACTTTGACACCTATGGTTTAGATAGGTATTTGCTGTAATAAATAAAATCATAATTTATTTCAGGTTATCTTTGTCTGATGTTAAAATTAGTTTTATGATCTGAAACATTTAAGTGTGCCTGTCCAGGGTGTACCCCGCCTCTCGCCCATAGACTGCTGGAGATAGGCACCAGCTTCCCCGCGACCCACTATGGAATAAGCGGTAGAAAATGACTGACTGACTGACTGACATTTAAGTGTGACAAAAAAAGCAAAAACAGAAGAAACCTGTAAGGGGAAAAAAATGTTTTACACCAGTGTAGTTAAGAACATGAGCCACATATTATGAAGCATCTAGGCTTTGTTTAGTCTTGCTTGACAAAAATGTTAACTTCCCTCTGATACTGTAGGAAGTAGGATGTAACCATCCTACTTATTTACTTATTAACTCAGGCTTTTTGTAACAGTAACAGTGAATGACAAGATTATCAAAGTCAAAGAATAAGGAAAACTGTTTAAATATTTAAACTAAAATATACTTTTCAAGTAAATTTCATGTTTTTAAAAAACTGTCATTTGAGTTTTTTATAAGCTTGCCACACAATAGGCATGCACAATCATGTTCTAAGTACTGTATGATTTAAACATTGTAATCCATTAACTGCTAAAGGTGGAAGTCATTTTAATCAATTTCATTTTAAGTGATGCTTATTAGCTTATGAACGTTACTCTTGAGGATCGCCTTTATTAAAAAAAAAAATTTTTTTTAGCACTAGTTTAATTCCTTCAGTGTTAAAGAAGCTGTGAATAATATCGCCAACATGGTCTTTTCTCTACATTGGCCTTATTATAAAGTCTGTCTTTGCTTGAAATATTAGGAAATCGTTTTATACCACTCGCATGCTGTTCCGGTTTCTTTTTGTTTCATTAGTTCCAGCAGCTTTGACTGTGCGTGTTCGGTTCTTACTGAGGAAGAGAGACAGTATGCCAGAGTTGAACTAAGAGTGGGCACACTGGGGGCTTCAACGAGGAATGTAATGACAGTTTAAATGCACATTGATCCACACTATGGCAGGAGGTGTGAAATATATTTAGTCAATTCCATGATGATAACGAGGAGGAAATAAGCTGTGGATTAGTTCACTGCTCATTAACCTGTGACATTTGCTTTGAGCCATCTTTTACTCTCGTAACATCCTCCGTAGCTGCATAATATCTTGTCAGATTTAATATTTTTCTCATCTCATCATTTTGTCTTCATGCCACGGTCTCTGAGCTGCATTCTTGTTGATTCATATTCCTCATCACACATTAGCTCGCCTTGTGTTCTAATGCATCTCCCAGTCAGACTGTTGCAGTCTCAAGCCTGGCTGCTTTTTTGTTGAATTTGTCACACATGTTCAGCTTCTTTTCAGTGGAAAAAAGCTTACAGGAGTTGGTGCTACTTAAGTCTAATTACACAGTATGCTAGGTGTCTCTTTAATGCCAAGACATGAGAACGGCAGAGATATCCCAATTGTTTAATTTCTCACCTATTCTGTGCTGTTGTGCTGCATCTGTTGCAGTTACGGGATCTGGGGTTTGCAAACTGTGACATTTAGTGTAAAATCAAATCTCTCATTAAAGATGGTTTGAATTATGAACAGAACAAAAAGAAAGAAAATGCTGCATCTATTAACACACCCATCAGGCATAATATTATAACCAGTTGCCTATTAGTGTGTTGGCCCTCTTTCAAAATTGCACTGATTGGTCAAGGCATGGGCTGCACTAGAACCCTGAAGTGCTGTAGCAGTGGGCGATTTATGAGCTGTAAGCTGGGGCTTCCATGGATCAGACCTGTTTGTACAGCACATCCCACAGATGCCCGATTTCATCAAATTGGGGCTGTGGGCAAGATGAATCTTCTGTAGAAGTGTGTGTTACAGCAGATCTAAAGAAGCGTCTTAATGAAGACACTGTTGTTGAATTGGTATCATGAAAAGAAGATGCTCAGGGATGTCTATTGTGTTTTTCAGTTTATGATACATAATACAGTATTCCTGATTACATCAAACTGCAATGCAGTGTGTATTATACCAGCATTCTCATCAGGACCAGCATTAATTTCTTCAGAAATTTAAACTGTAGAAGCTAATCTGTTGGGTCCCATCAGACAGGCCAGCCATCTCTCTCTATGTGCATCAACCAGTTCCCTATTGTTCCTAGTTTGAACCTTTTTTGATAGATGGTGACTACTGCAGACCAGGAACACCCTGCAAGAGCAGCAGTTTTGGAGATTTTTTGACCCCGATGTCTAGCTGTCCCAATATAGCACTCATTAAACCTGCTAAAATCCTTACGCTTCCTTCCTTCTTATAACGCATAATCCTTTTGGAGAAAATGTTCACTTGCAGCTTAATATATCCTATCAGCTCACAGTTGCCATGATGAAGAGATAAGTATTAATCACTACTCTTGTCATTGGTCATAATGCCATGACCTGTGTATTTTGGAGTCCTACACACGCAGCCCTCTTCATTTAGCTCTAAGCGGCATATAGATACAAATTATTACTGGTGCTTACTGATTTCTTAATGAGTGACACAGGAGGTACACTCACGGTATTCAGGAAGTTTTGTAATTCTTGGGTATTACTTATAGATACATAAGTATCTATAGATACATAAAATGATCTGGTCTATACTGAGTTACTAACAGTATTTGCCTTTAACCAGTATTCAAAAAGTACACCAAATTCCACAGTTATTATTTACTAATAAAAACTGATTCATAGATTGGTTCAGTGATGGATTGACAGTTAATTTCAAATGTATAAATATAAAGAAATACATACAACAAATGAAACTAAATTAATTAATTTGTTAAGCCTTTAGAATCAACCCTTGGTATGCACCCTTGCTGCTTCAACAGGGCTTAAAAGGGAAAGCAGCAACCAGGTGCTTTTAATTTACTTACACTTGCTTATTTAAACATCAGACAGTGTGCCCACCTCTGTCAAAGCAGGAGTTTTCACAGTTTTCTGGTTTGAAACTCACAGCTGTGTCTTAACACAATGCCAAGAAGGAACATCATCAGCAATGACTTGAGAGAAGCAATAGTTCTCCATTAATCATGGAATAAGGTCATTTCCAAACAATTTGAAGTCCATTAATTCTGCAGGGATAATAGTTATGCACAAGTGAAAAACATTTGGAACAATTGCCTGTCTGAACAAATCAATCATATTCTGGCTTTATTCCACTGGCTGCCTGAGTATTTCACAGTTCCTTTTAAAATTATTGTTTGTAATGTCTTAATGATCTTGCCCCGCCGTACCACAATGAGCTTCTTTATCTATACTTAACTTCTCAGTCCCTCAGGTTGGCTGAACAGGGGCTTTTGCAGGTACCAAGGTCCAATGTAAAATGGCCCAGTGCTCAAAGATATGGAAAAAACCCAGGAGCTCTATCTCAGACTCTACCTGTCCCTGTTAGAATGTTAACTGTTAATGTTCATGATAACAGAATTAGAAAAAAAACTGAACTGGTTGATATTAAACAAAAGCAAAGAATATATCAGCTTGACCTAGATTTACAAATTTGTATCTGAATGAGTTTTGCAATCATGCGGTTTAGAAAGATGAGACCTAAGTAGAGATGTTTGGCCATTTTGCACAGCGCTGTTTGGCAGAAACACTTAATACCAGCTGTAAAGCATGGCGGCGGAGGACTGATGATTTGGGCTTGTCTTTCAGCCACAGGACCTGAGCACAATTCTAGTCATTGCATTGATTGTAAACTCCTCTGTATACCAAAGTATTCTAGAGTCAAATATGAAGCCCACTGTACAACAGCTGAGGTTTGGCACAAACTACGTTATGAAACAGGACAAGGATCCCAAGTACAGCAGAAAGGAAAAAAAAAGAAGCAAGAATCAGAAAAACCCGTCAGAAGCAAAAGCAAAACCTTTTTTGAAGTTTTTAAAACCCAACCCAACATTTCATTTCAAAAATATGAATTCATACTGAAGTTACTAAGAAATAGTGGGGAAACTTTTTGACTGTGCTCTGTGAGGGGCTGAGAAAAAACCCCAGACTTTACAAACCCGAAACCCAAAAGCGGGGTATTTGTTTTTTTTGGGTAAACTTTCTAGATCAAACATTTTTCATCGCCAGCTCTCAAACTTTGCTCTAAGTTAAGTTACCTGACCTTACATTTACCTCTGGAGCTAGTCTGTGATCTTCTACATAAACTTTCAAACAATCATGTTTCTCCTTGGAAAACGTTTTCTCAGGGGAGGAAAAGGGCGTGGAAATTTATTCAGACTTCCTCAAACCACAAAATAATGTACGTTCAAATTCAATGCAAAAAAGTGTCATGGATAAATGGTCACAAGAGAGCATACCAATTGAGTGACTGGTACAAGCTGCAGGAGATTTTTAATTAAGGCTCCGCTGAGTGAGTTAATGAAGGCAATGCAGCCATAAAAAAAAAATGAAAAGGAAACCGATCTTTTTGGTAGCCAGGCTGTCTCCTCACCCCCATGACTCTACTTTTTGGTAATAGGTGCAAAGAAGTCTTCACATCCAGCAAAAAAAAGTGAAGCCATAATTTATCAACAGTCACCAATTTCAAGGTTTTATGACAAACCAGAGAGACGAGCCAAGACTCACCAGGCAAAACAAGAAAATGCAAAATCTAAGTGATATTTAATATTTTGTCCGACATATAAGCTACATGCTGCTTTCAGCCGATGTGAGCTGTGAAGGCGTGAGCTTTCTGTGATGTTTGCCTCCAGCTCTGCTTCCCTCATACTGAACACTCCTTATTTCTGGTTAACCACAGAGGAATGCGAATTTTTGGGGACTTTGACTTAAGAAAAAAAAAGGGGATAACAAACCCAAGGTATGGGTTTGTATCTCTCTGCGGGATGATTCTGATTCAATCCCAGTGTGTTCCCATGGGGATTCCCGAGGTGGGCGCCCCCCTTGGGATTCGCCATCATGTACGGCACCATCATCCTCAAGCTGTACAGGTATGGAGGTTAAGCAACAACAAGGGAGAGAACAAAGAGTGTAACCTTTATCTGAGATGGTTCTTTTTTTCTAATAATTATTCTCATGGTGATATTAAATTGAAAGCAAAACCTAAAAATAGACAAACTCCACTTCTCACTTCATGTCTCCTATCCCACCATCTCCTTCACTCCTTTCTCTTTTCAATAATTCAGTTCCCTCTCAAGATTGCATGCTTTCTTGCCCATAAGCACATTTAAATTTCACATCAGGTCTGATCTTTCTGCGTTTTCCTGCTCAAGTATCCATTTTAACACACACACACACACACACACACACACACACACACACACTCTTGTTTTGCTATATGTAGTGAGGACCATGTGTTGACTCCCATTGACTTCCATTGATTTTCAGTCATTTTCAACCCTTTCTATACCCTAACCCTGACAATAACCCTAAACCTAACCATTACCAGTGCATGCCTAACCCTAACCTTAACCTAAAGTCAATTCACACCTTAGTCCTAAACCTAACCATTAGCAAAATAGGTCGTGAGGACCAGCAAAATGTCCTCACTTTGGTACAAATGGTCCTAAATTTGATGGTGAAATTGGGAAAATGGTTCTCACTGTGATGCCAAGACAGGAACACACATACAACCACACACACTCACACACACACACATTGGCTTCTGATCTTCAGCTTGGAGCCAGTATTACTGAGATGGGGGAAGGAGGTCAAAGATAGGGCAGAAAGTTCTCCAATTTTATTTTTTTTGCAAGCTCGATGGATGGGAAGTGTGCCTCAGAGGCAAACTCCAGCCTGAGTGGTCCCACTAAATATCAAATGAAACAGATTTGTCAAGGTCCAGACTGCTATTGATAAGTAAACTAAACAGCGAATTATGTATTTTTCAAACTACAGTGCATTGTAAAGGTATTGACACCCCTTAAGGTTTTTCACATTTTGCCATATTACAGTCATGCACTTAAATGTGGTTTGGAAGTATTTTATGGGATAGAATGACACAGCTTTGGGCATAATTGTGAAGAGTAGAAAAAGTTATATCTGGATAAAAATACTTCTTACAAAGAAGAGTTTGTAAAGAGTGGTGTCCATTTGTATTCAGCCCCTTTTACTCAAATAATCCTAAATTAAATCCATTGGAACTAAATCCAGCTGTTCTGTGAAGGTCTCAGAGGATTGTTAGTGACCAAACAGGATCATGAAGATCAAAGAACACAGCAGACAGGTCAGAGAGAAAGTTGTTTGAAGTTTAAAGGGGACATATCATGCTTTTAAATCCTTCTTTTTCACACTTAAATCATTAAGTTGTAGTCTATATAAAGTGCAACTGCAATGCTTTGGTCTGAAACCCTTGTTATTGTAGCTCCACAGGCTTCACTTTTACCCCTGTTCTGAGTTGCGTCTGAGAGCAATTTATTTTTGGTGCGGTCTCTTTAAATGCTATTGAGGCACTTCATACCCACTCCTCCAGGTCAAAGAGCATTCCACTCCACCCTGTTCAGCCATTGTTGCAGTTTGATAACAATTATCTAGCTGTGCAGAAACAAGACAAAAAGGCAAAAACAATGTAAAACTGTTAATGTAATACTAATATTCAAAACATGCAGTATGGTTCTGTCCTCAAAGAGCTAAAAGCAGCACACAGCTCCAACATAAGAAGAAGGCACGATGCTACTGCTATCAAAACAATGGCCAGGATGTCATATCAACACACAATAAATTCATGTTTAAAATAAAGTTTGTTGTCATTTTTGCGTTATTTGCAGCTTACCGGTTTGCTGTGTCCATCGTTTTCATAGACAGAAGGAACTGACCCCTTAATCAGATGAAGTCTTTTAGCAAATCCTTCTTGATACTGGCAGAGATTGATGCACTCGTCCTTGAAGTGGGGTAATAGGAATTTCCGTAACAGATGATAGAGAAAGCTAAATGGACTGAAAAATATGACCCAACCAGAATGTAAAGAAATCTCTGCAACACCTGGTGAAACTAAATTCAACTTTTCTGCCCTCCTACAGACTCCAAGTACACAACAAAATGGATTTAAAACTTAAAAAAGTGGATTATGCATGATATGTCCCCTTTTAAGCAGGGTATAAAGCACAATGGATCAAGCTTTGAACATCTCAGGAGCACTGTTCAATCCATCATCCTAAAATTGGAAATGGAACAGTAAAATTGCGAACACACCAAAATACTAAGTCCACCTTAACTGACAGGCAAGGAGAACATTGGGCAGAGAAGCTTCTAGGAGTTTCATGGGAACTCTGGAGGAGCTGAAGAGATTTACAGCTGAAGTAGGAGAATCTATCAACAGGGAACCATTAGCTTTGCACTCTACAAATCTGGCCTTTGTGGAAAAGTGGCAAGCAGAAAGCATGTATTTGAAAGAAAACTGTAAGAAGCTCTGTTTGCAGTTTGCCACAAGCAATGTACAAAGCAAACAGCCCATTTCTGATAATAGCGTTCAAATAAACATTTAACCAAAAATCCACCAGATCACTTTTTCCTTTAATTTCATACAAGTTGATTTGGTAAGATTATGGGCCATGTTTTCTTTCAGACCATACAGTTGGGATTATGGAACCAAAAACAATATGGTCAATAACTGCAGCACTATCTGAGCAATATGCATAAATCCTGTATGGGAATGTTTCAATGGGAAATCCCCACAGGGGATTGTTGCTTACAATCCTCAACACATCTTTATTGGCAGAGGTTTTGCTGATAAACGTATTTTTCAGATCAGAAAAATTGTGCAGTGCCTCTGCTCTTGGAATATAATAGAATGGTTAATATCAAAGGATCTCCATGTATCAGAATAACCCAGTCCAACACCACACCAAAATCCAGTTGAGAATCTGTGGCAGGACCTAAAAATTGATGTTCACAGGTGATTTCTAACCAATCCCACTAAGCTTGAGTTATTTTGCGAATAAGAATTGGCCATAACTTCAGTTTCTTGATGTGCAAAGGTGGTAGAGACAAACTCCAAAAGACTTGCAGCAAAATTTGCAGCAAAAGGTAGTTTTGCAAAAATATTGATTCAGGAAGGCTGAATAAAAATGCAAGCCACACTTTTGAGGTTTTCATTCATTTGTAATACATTTTGTACAAATATTGATTCCGCTTTGCAATTATGCACAATTTTGTTTTGGTAAATCACATAAGATCCCAATAAAATACAGTAAAGTATGTGGCTGTCACATGACAAAAGTTCAAGCGGTATTAATAGTTTTGCAAGGCAGTGTACAGCCTACTCCAGCTTTTCCTGTGATTTGCAGCATTGTTGTTTTTCTTTTTCAATTTAAACTACAGACATGGCTCCTTAAAAATCAACCACCCTGACATTGTTGCAAACAAATTGGTTAACAAATTCATAATTAAAAACACCAGAGGTTCAGATTGTTGCATTTTATATTTTACTAAGAAAAACATTTCTTCCTTTTGTTTTTTTTTTTTCATGCCCTGCAACAACATAGTAGGTCTGATAGACATAAATAAATTAAACTGAAATGAATATGTTTCTATTCATGTGGGAATGTTAAGAAATAATCAAATAACACATGGACAAGTAAACTGTAAATGTCAGAGAAAACAGCTATTTCTCAGCTTTGATGATCACTAGGATATAATCTATTTCCCTTCCCTTGCTCATTCCTTCAGGGTGCTAAAGGTATTCCTGTCCCGCACGGCCCAGAGGATGCCATACATGACCAGCTGGCGTGTCCTACGGCTGCTGATGGTGATTGTCCTTATTGTGCTGTGGTTCCTGGTGGCTTGGACCTCTGCTGTGTGCCAGAGCCCGGAGCTGAGTCGGAGTCTTATAGTCGTAGGCTTCACCCCTGAGGGGCTGCAGTTCAGTATGTGCCTGCTGGACCGATGGGACTACATGATGGCAGTGGGTGAGTGTCGGTGTTTTGCAGTTTCTGGTCTTTGTTTAAGAGCAGTTGCAGGTTGAGGAGTGATGAGAGTCATGGATTTGGATAAAATCTGTGACCCAAACTAGAAATCGCTTCCATTCTTGCTGTTTTTCTTATCTCTTCTGGCTCAATGTAAAACATTTCCCTTCCAAATAACTGAGCACCGTTTATGCCCTAACCACTAAAATTATAATCTTATTACTTTACAAACATTTGCTTTTTCGTGGAAATGTAACTGTATAAATCTAATAGAAAAAAATCAGGGGCATTTTGGGTTTGCAAGGTCACCATTGAAGCCCCATTTTATCGTACCCCTGAGTCCATCACTGGAACACTAGTAACTCTTTTAGCTGCTATGAGGATAAGGTTAATGCCCCAGACAAATGGTATGGGGAAGACAAGTAATCCTATTTCAGAGTTGCTCGGATAAATTTGTGAAGAATGGATGCAAAGGACTTATCCAAATAAGGTCTCTCAGGTTTTAAAAATCAACCGACAATTTTAAAATTATGCTGTGTGAACCAGGCATAAGTAGCTCTTGAGTTAACCACTTCCTCTCCACTTCTCTTCAAATATTTATTCACTGGTGCTGAGCCTGATGGTGAGTGAAGATTCCAATCTCAGGATAACATTTACCAAGTTATTTTTTTTGTCAGTTTTACTATGTGTCTACTTTAATAATGCCAGCACATCCTCTTTAGAGGTACAATTGATCTCTTTCTTTAAAACAGATCATGAGAGTAGAATTTGCTTGTTTGTAATCCAACCATCACGTTGACGTTTCTGTTGAGTTATGGTACTTTGGACCTGACACTGTTTCGACCTTTTCAGTTTTAGTTGAAAGCAGAAACTACTGTAAGAGGTTTTTTTTTAATAATAAATCAATTTGGGGATGTTTTATGTCTGCCTTGACAACCAACTATTTATTTTCTTTAATATAGTCATTGTCTGCTGTAAGGAGGTGTGGTTATATAACTAGAATAATGATACAAAATCTTGTGTGTTAGTATTTATGATTATTGATTATAAATATTTATCAAAATTATAATTAAAAATACGAATTAGAAGAAATAAATTCTAACCAAAAATTCCTACGAATAAGGATCAGAGAAACACTGTGGTGGTGTGATTATTGGGCTCACAGCACTTAAAAATTACCATTAGTTAATTATCATTAATTAATTAATTTTTATTGACCAAAACAACGGCAAATGTCACTGTGTTATCAACCGTTTCACCAAATGGTGGAATTCGAACCTTCTCTTGACAGATAATCACTCTTACACAAAATAAACACATACACTGTCTCTTTATCTATGTGAAAATTTATTAAACCAATAGTGCCTCTTACAATAAAACTATTCTGGTCCAACAACGTTCACCTAACGAAGCATGCACTACTACTTCTTCAAAAAGCATATACTAATAATCAAAAATAAGAATATGTGGGAGGGTAGATGGAGATCAAACCAGCAGTTTAGGGACAATGAGAATAACACAACAACTTGAAATAACTTGGAAAGATGATCAAAAACCACTTCGCTGTGAAGCCTTTCTTCGTGTGTATGTTTCGGCAGCAACTATCAGCTGGTAGAACGGTAGGGCTACGCCCCCTTTGACACTAGCAGCTGATAGCCTCAAATCTCAAACAAAGGGTCTAAAACTCTGAGGCGGGAGATCGGTGGAAAAACCTAAGGGGTAATAAAATGATGACGAACAATGGAGTGGCCAGGCCACGAGGTCCCGACTGCGGTCTGTTTCTAAAGAAAAACTTCCAAAGTTCAGCTTTAACTCCTGACTGATTGGTGATCAGCAGGACGAATGCACCCAAACTGCGCTTCCACAGTATTCAAACAGCAAATCAGAACAGTTCAGCATAAAACACTTCAATCAATATTGCCTGCAACAAGTTAATACCTTGGATTAACTAATGGTGGTCCTAATTCACCTTAACTATGCCTCTAAATATACCTATCCGATTCAATATAAAATTCAATATAAAAAAGAACAAAATTACTTTGACTTTGATTTCTTCTCTTCACCGGCTTGAAGATGGGTCGTAGATCTGAAGTAAAACAGGGGGGAAACCAGAGCATCATTCATCCGTGATCAACTCAGAAAGGTTTCTCTCCTTGTTCTCTCCTTAATTTTTTTTTTAATATATATGTTGATTTAGTCTTAGTTATTAAGTGAAGTCTTTTACTTTGAATGTTTGTTTGGGCACTGTCAAAGAAAGTCAGCCATTTTGTATATTTTCTTAGCAAGACACACGTGAGGAAGTTTATCCTGTGCTATCTGTTTGCTGTTAATGTTATCGACGCCTTCGTCTGTAATTTTTTTACTAATATTTAGGAGAAGTACATCAATTAAGGCTTATTTGTGGGCAATATTTTCAATAAATGTAAATTTGATTATTATAAAAAGCCATTATATTGGGACACATACCTTATGCTATGCTCATAGTAGCAAATTTATTACTGTTTACACTTTTACTCCATGTTGAAATGTGTGCATGCTGCTTCAAAATAAAGTGGAGTTGAGGAAACTACACCACGCAAGGGGAGCAGAATCAATACATAAAAAATGAAAACACTTTACAACTAGGTTTAGGTGAATGTGTAAAAAATGGTTTGGTTACAGGTATGAAATAGAGGTAGGAAGGTATGAAATAAAACTATGTGATAATGAAATGTATGTGTTAGCGAAGGGATGAATTAACCCATAGCCCTTCTGTCTCCTGCTCCATATCCCTTTCTTTATAGATCGTTGTCTCAAAGAAAAGTAGTTGGCATACTTACTCACAAAGGAATGGAATTTTTTCAGTTCTTCCACTCTGTGTCCGTATGCACAAGACAAGAGTGATTTTTCAGCAGAATGTCAATGCAGTTTTTGCATCCTTGTACCTGAGATATAAATCATCAGATCATTTCATTAAGGTATATCTTAAAGAAAGGCTTCATTGACTGGAGTTATTATTGAACCTGCCAGGGTGCACAGTTAGCGCAGTCACAAAAATCTAGGCAGCCTGTGGACATCCATAAAGAGCCTCAGCAGACCCTTGTTTGTGGGTACAGATGAAAAATTTACTTTAACTGTGCAGGTGAGTGGACAGTAGAACAGACTAGGGGGTATGAATTATGGCTTAGGCTCTAGGGCCAGCAAGGTAAACGATTTTGTTAAGAGATCATACTTCGAGTAATGTCAGTCATTTGTCTTTTTATAGGTTTTCTAGACTTTTTCTTACTAACATATTGCTAACATGATGTTCCTCACTTGTAATGCGTAGGTGATAATCTCAACATCCAATGTGCATTAAACACATAGACACACTTATAGATAACAAACAATTTAGTTTCTTAACGTCTTCAAATATCCTGCAAGGCTTTACAAATAAGTGTCTTTTGTTCAAATGTAGCAGATGACAGTATTAACAGGTAACAGCCAGTAGCATCGTAACTTTCTCTAAATGAGATAAATCTCTCAACTTTCATGTGCTTCCTTTTGTAGATAAAAAGAGCTTCTTATTTAATCGAGACTCAAAGGCCCCTTAAACAGACTGCCTATTTCTCAGCAGACTATTCATTCTGAACTGCACTGGTAATCAGGACGTTGGGCCCAGTCTTTCGGCGGGTCGCACACATCCCCTTTTCTGTAACATTCAGTGTATTTTGTGAATGGCACACGACAAACGGGAAGAACATCATCGTAGAGTCTGAAAGGCCGTCTGCTTTTACGAGCACATGCACAGCTCAATATAAACACAAAATGAATTATTATTAATAAACGTAAACATGACTGACTGACTGACTAAACGTAATAATTTATGTTAGACAGACTTGCAAAAAGGGCTACAAAGTTACAATTTTGTGGCTACACTTTGTAGTTAGTGCTGTATTAGGAATGTGCTTCCTCTTCAGACTCTTCATCTACTATCAGATGTTAAATACAGACAGATTTCTTTGTCCACTGTTTCTGTGGCTATATCACAGCGCCACCAATGGGCCCGGCTTATATACTACAGCATTTTTTATTGGCGCTGCGGGCACATTTTTTCTATATAATTTTTGAAACGATACAGTTAGTTTCAACTGCTAACTGAAGGCATAAATATGCCTGAAGATGAAGGATGCAGAATGGAAAGACAAAAGAGGTGTTGCTGTAGCTTCATCTTCTGCAGCAACAGAAGTTATTCAGCATCATTGCTAGCCCAGAATTTGTTTTCCAACTTTATCATGTTTAGATAATTGTTAAGGTAAATCAAATTGACTGCCGCAACATTATTGAGCTAAAATGTATGCATACATGTAGTTTCATGTAACACAGATATAAACTGTGGCTCAAATTAAGTACATCATGTACGGATAATACTTTATGATTAACATTAATATAAAACATAAACACGATTACAGTGAAATCATTGTGGCATTTAGCATCAGCAATTATCAGTAATATAGCCAACTTTAAACCTTTAAAATACAATAAACACACTAAACAAATGGATCATTTGTTTAAATGTTTGGCTGGGATTTTCCAAGTATGTATGGTTGTGATTATGAATATGAATATATTATTTAATATTAATACTTTAATATTTTATTAAATAATAATTCGGTCTGTTAAGCGTTGTCCTGTGAAAACCAGCCCAATAAAGTGGTGGTGTTAGGACAAAATTGAAAGGGATGAGCCAAGCTCTGGCATTATTGAACAGCAAAACTCTGTACACACACAGAATAAATCACACAATTTCTTAAAATACTTCTTAAAAAAGAATTTATTACCAAAAATAAGTCAACTCAAAGTCAAACATATTTCAATCAACAAACTCTTTACTATGGTTAAACAATCCAACTAAACTGCCAAGCAGAATTAAAGATTAAGAACGACTAAGGGCTATGTACAATATAAACAAGTGAATCAAAGATGGTTGAAAACCATGACGAAAAGAGTGATGCAACATTACCACGCAATGTTATTTATGTTTGATAACCAAGGATTATCTTGAAAAATCTGGAAATAAGTTAGTGTTGGAACTAAATTAGGCAATAATTGGTATACCTTTAGACAACAAGATCAGATAAAACATTATTTTAATGAAATAACATTTTAAAGAATAATTTGCTGAATAAAATCAACCTTCTGGATGACTAATTCTCAACAGTGTTTAATTATCTGCCTTTAGTTAGTAAAATAATATTTAAGGAAATATTATTTTGAATAAGAAACAAACCTTTTGGATAAATGGGTCTTAATCGTGTTTAATTAGCTGCCTTTATTTATTAAAATAATATTTAAGGATATATTACTTTGAATAAGAACCAAACCTTTTGGAAAAATTGGTTTTAATGTTGTTTAATTAGTTATCATGTCTAGTACAAAAATATTTAAGGAAATATTTTGAATGAGGACCAACAACTTTGCTGGGTAAATTATCTGTAGCTGTTTAGTTAGTTATCACATTTAGTAAAATAATATTTAGGGAAATAATATTTTCTAGACTTGAAACTAACAACCTTTCTGGGTAAATGATCTTCAGCTAACTCATAAAGTAGGAGAGCATGTGTTCTTAGCTGTAAGCGGTTGGAGCTAACAAAAGAAAGCTTGTCATCAGAATCTAACACATACCTTTAAAATACCACTAATAAAAGGGTTGAAATGCATAAGCGTGGACAGTGCATTGTGGCCGATCTTCTGTGTTTAAAACGCACCCTTTAAATAAAGTTTGTGTTAACTTTAAACACAGAACACATCCTTAGCTGAGTGCTAGTTTGCTAACACTTACTGTAGCTGAGTTTCTCAACATTAACAAAAACAAATGTCATTAAACAAACATTATTTAGATTATTTAACTCTAAACTAATCCTCTCCTCCCAAACACTACCTCTTACATGAACCGTGCTGAAAATAATTTCTCCTGGGCGTTAAGGAAAAACATCCACGTGTGGGTAAACAACGGGTTAGCTTGCAGCTAACCTCCGTAGCTGTGGGGAAGGGCCATACCGTACGGCAAAGGCAAGTTCGGCTCCTTGAGTGGCCACAATGCGGCAGGGTAGCTCTCACTACCTGGATGTGCACGCAGGAAGGCGTGCAATGCGGTCCCGGCCTTCTTTTCTAAGCCGTGGGGAAATCCGCTTCGATTAGAGCTGCTTCTGGAGGCCTCAAAAGAAAAGTCAAGTCATGCTTGTCTCTTTAAACCCTTTATATGAATGAATGATGATTACTCGAACAGCAAATCATTACTTAACTTCGTTGCATGTGATCGTAGTTACTTTTGGATCCAAGTTGAAAAGTCATGTCTGCTTGCCAGCAAGGAGACATACACGTGTTTTGTGCCTCTCCTGTCTGGTTCCCGTCTGGAATCCGAATGGAATGAGATCTGTTTTTTGGAACGTGGGGTTTTTATTAAAACAGTGACGTCACGGGAGAAGTCTGCTGTTACTCCTCCTGGCTGAGTTGGAAGTAGGTTACTGTGATTTATTTTTAAAATTCCAGAAAAGATCAAACTGGCCTTTAAATGTTGTAATCCATGGCTGGATCCAACAGTATATACAGTATTTAAAAATGTACTATTTGTCTTTTAACAAATGCCATTATTTTTATTTTCTAAAGATTGTGCATAAAGAATTATACAACACTTTTTACAGTTTTTTTTTTAAAATTTGTTAAAATTGTTTACCATCTTATTACCAAAGTACACACATATTGAGAGTGAAAGAAAGTGTGGCAAAATAATTCTCAAATTATACCTTTCATCCTGAATCCATAACTTTCTTGTAATAAATTGCAAGTATTACTGGTGATGATCCAGATGGCCTTCAGTGTGCGCTACTGTACTGCCTCTTCAGTGACAGATTCTTGAAGCAAGAGGCAGCGATGCACACCTCACTGGAGCCAGTCTGACAGCAGGGGAGACTAATCCTGTTTGGAAAGAGGGAAACGATGAATCCCTGAGAGATCACCCTGAAAACTGACAGACAGGCAGACTGGGAGAGTGAAAGTGGCAGGGAAAAAAAGGGGAGAGTGTTCGAAGTATGCTGCTTGTGGGTAGTGGCCAACGATGCAACAAGAGACTTTTTCTCCAACAGAACTTCAGAAGGAGAGATAGAGAAGGACGAGCATGTGGAGGGAGGACAGCTAAGGATACTATGGAGATGCGACAGAGGAACAGCATCTACAGAGAAAATTTGTGTGTGTTGCTGTGAAGCAGTGATATCTTCAAACAAACGCGCACACTCTGAAACACACACAGGAATCCCTGGCTGTTTCTTTGAATTTGTGTAGACAAGCTAGGAAATGAGGGAGCCCTGCTGTTTGCTCTAACAGCTGGAGAGAACATGCTGCTGAGGCTGCTCTGAAAGATGGGGAGCACCTCATAAAGAAGCTCTGGAGCCTTTTAAAAAATGCTGCATGCAATGCCCTGTCTCATTTTTCTCTTTTCTTTTTTTCCCCCTGCTTTTAATGTTGACAAGTGTAGAAAAAAACTCTTCATGAAAAAAAATGCAGCACAATAAACAGCAAAGAGCAACTGTAAAACATTATGATAATAAACAATTGATTAATTTTTACCTGTACAATGATGCAATGATTCTTCCTGTGTTAGTTCTTTCTAAATTCCGTGTAGTTAGTGATGATCTAAAGACTATGCATGCTCCTAATTATTATTTCAAAAAACTATTCAGACATATACCAATATACTGTATTATTTTTCAGAGTTCTTGATCCTTTTTTTCTATATGCAAAAATGAAACTAAAAAAAGCTTATCCACTGAATCACTTTTGAACCTCATTGGAAAGCTTCATAAAAAGTGTTTGCAAAATTAAATTTATATTTAACTTGAATTTGTTTCTGCCAGTGATAGATGATGCTTTATGTTTGTGTCTTTCTTTGAAGATTATATTCTATTGATCTACGACATAATTTCACCGCACAGAGACGGAGTCAACTGCTTCACACGCTAAAATAATTACTTTAGGTTTTTGATACTTTAATTTCATTAGGTGATAATGAGCTATCTGCAGACTCCATGAGGAGAACAAACACTGCTGTTTGTTGGAGAAAATTTAAAACATTTTAAGCAGAATCTTGCTGTGTGCTGCCATACGGATGACTAGTCATACCCCTTAAACTTCTTCATCTCCCTAACCTCCAGTGTCAATGTCTTTTGGGATTTTCTGCATTAAACCAACACAAACAAGCACATAACTCTGAAGTGAAAGAAAGAGAATAAAACAAGCTAAGTGTAGTGCAGTTTGCTTTCAACCTTCTTTACACTGATACCCCTGAGTAAAATCCTGTGCAACCAATTGCCTTTAGTTACCTTAATAGCTAACTACAGTTCAACTATGTGTAAATTAATCTCAGCATAAATCCAGCTGCTCTGTCAAGGATTTGGAGTTTTGTTAGAAAACATTAGTGAACAAACAGAATCATGGAGACCAAGAAACACGACAGGCATGTCTGGAGTAAACCTGTAGAAGTTTAAATAAGGTATAGGTCATAAAAAATACATACTAAGCTTTAAATATCACAGAGCAGAGTTCAATCCATCAACAGAAAATTGAAAGGGTATGACACAATTGCAAACTTTTCAAAACACTGTCCATATCTAAACTGACAGGCTGGACAAGGAGAACATAAGCTAGAGAAACAGCTATAATATCCATGGTAACTCTGGAGAAGCTGCAGAGGTGTCTAAAGGAGATCTGAAGAAGCCTCTGACTGAAGACACTCTGTTGTCGCTGACAGTCTCATGAAGAGGATGCTCAGGGTTCTCCATGATGCTCTTTATTTTATGAAGCATGCTTCTTTGCACAATGATCTCCAGAGGAGTCCGCAGAACAGAGCCAGCCTTCTTTATCAGCTTGTTGAGCGTTTTAAAGTCAATGGCTCTGATGTTGCTACCCCAGCAGAAGACTTGAGAATGGGGTGGAAGTTCCTCTTAAAACGGCCCAGTCAAAGTCCAGACATAAATCTAAGGTGAAATCTGTGGCAACATTTTAGAATTACTGTTAATATATGCTCTCTATCTAATATGACTCAGTTTGAACTGTTTTGCAAAGAATGGCCAAGTTTCTGTGTCTAAATGAACAAACATGGGAGAGGCATATATCAGAATACCTCTATAAAGTCTTGACTTAAATGCAAAACCCCCCAAGTATGCAATACTTTGTGTTGGTCTCTCTCTTAAAATCCCACTAAAATACATTGATGTTTGTGGTTGTAATGTGACCAAATGTGGAAAGAGGTGTGAATACCTTTTCATCGCACCGTAATGGTGATTTAGAGTTGAACTTACATACCTCACATGTAAATGAACATTTCTGGGGTATCATAGTGCATATTCGGAAATTACCCTCCTTGCTAACACAGTAATACATTTACAGTATTCCTGCAGTACTTCATGCTTAGCCACTCAAAAAATGAAATTAATGAAAAACTCCCAGACTCCGACATCATCCCCTCCTCAACGGTCGCCTCCCGGCGGCCGAGAAGAGAAAGAAGGCGGAGATGCAAGATAATCAGAGACTAAGGAAGGGTCACAAATGAACGACTTGGGGACCCAAGCACGGTCCTCCGGACTGTAGCCCTCCCAGTCGACAAGGTATTGCCAGCCCCTACCCCACCGATGGGAGTCTACGATCCGTCGGACCATGTAGACAGGATGCCCCTGAAAGTCCTGGGCGGATGGAGGGGGTTTGGCCGGAGGGCACAAAGTGTTGGTCAGGACAGGCATCAATTGGGAGACATGAAAAGTTGGATGAATGCGGAGGCTGGCAGGGAGACGGAGGCAGACTGAAGTGGGACTGACTATGGACTCAATCTGATAAGGGCCAATGTATCTGGGTGACAGTTTTCTGGACATGGATTTCAAGGGGATGTCTTTGGAGGATAGCCAAACCTTCTGTCCGGGTAGATACTGAGGAGCTGGTGGACGTTTTCTGTCTGCATATACCTTGTTCTGCTGGGCACTGCGGTGGATAACTCGGATGGTTAGCTCGGATGGCTGATTGCCAGACCTGTTTACAACGGCGGATGTGATGATTAACTGAGGTGACTGCAATGTCCTTTTCGTCGGCAGGAAACAAAGGGGGCTGGTAACCTAGAGAGATTTCAAAAGGTGAAAATCCAGTGGAAGAGGAGATGTGAGAATTGTGAGCGTATTCGACCCAAGGTAAGTATTTGTTCCAATCTGAAGGGATGTAAGGCAACTGAGGGTTGACTCAAGTTCCTGATTCATGCATTCAGTTTGACCATTGGATTGTGGGTGGTAACCTGATGTGAGAGATACCTTGGCATTCAGCGCTGTACAAAAGTGTTTCCATACTTGCGAAGTAAACTGTGGGGCATGATCTGCCGTACAGACGAAAGACATGCTTGACCAGCAGCTGGGCTGTTTGGAGCACCGAGGGGAGATTCCTGAGAAGCACGAGGTGACAGGATTTGGAGAAATGGTCTATAAAGGTTAGGATGGTGGTCATACCTTAAGATCTTGGAAGGCCGGTGACAAAATCCAATGCGATGTGGGACCAAGGTCTTTTAGGGATGCTGAGAGGTTGGAGCAAGCCTGCTGGGGGTTGGTTATTGGATTTGTTACGAGCACAAACAGAACAAGGTTTGAAATACTTCTTCACATCTTTATGTACAGAGGGCCACCAAAACCTCCATGAGATGAGAGCGATGGTTCGACTAGTGCCTGGATAAGCAGAAAATTTGGATGAATGAAACCAGTGGCTGAGTTTTGAACGGACTGCTGAGGGGACATAGGTGCGGTTAGGTGGACCAGTTCCGGGGTCAGTTTCTGATCGTTGGGCTTGGGTGACAATGCTCTCAATCTCCCAAGTTAGGGAACCAACTATGCAACTGGGGGGAAGTATGGTGGTTGGTTGTTTACCTGAGTCATCTGGTGAGTACTGGCGAGACAAGGCATCGGGCTTCACATTTTTATCTCCAGGTCTGTATGAAATAGATAGGTTAAACCGGGAGAAGAACATAGACCAGCGAGCCTGACGGGAGTTTAAACGTTTGGCTGATTGGATATAAGCAAGGTTTTTGTGGTCGGTCCATACTAGCACCGGGTGAACTGCACCCTCCAGCCAGTGGTGCCACTCCTCCAAAGCCAGCTTAATGGCTAGGAGTTCAACCAACATCGTAGTTTCTCTCAGCATGGGACAGTCTGCGGGAAAAAAAAGCACATGGGTGAAGCTTGCCATCCAGATCTGAACATTGTGCTAATACGGCCCCACACCTGTGTCTGAGGCATCCACCTCTAAGGTGAACTGTTTAGCGGAATGTGGGTGAACTAGAATGGGTGCCTGGGAGATGCTTTCTTTGAGACGGGAAAAGGCTGTTTCGGCTTCTGGTGTCCACTTGAATTGTTGTTTGGTAGATGTAAGGGCGGCTAGAGGTGCTACGACCAGACTGAAGTTTCTTATAAAACATCTATAGAAGTTTGCAAATCCAAGAAAATGCTGAAGCTATTTGCGAGAATCTGGAGTGGGCCATTCGAGTACTGCTTTGATTTTTTTCTGGATCAGAGCGAACCTGCCCACCCTCTAATATGAAGCCTAGAAAGGTGACAGATGGTTTGTGGAACTCGCATTTCTCTGCTTTAACGAAAAGTCCATTTTCAAGGAGGCGTTGAAGTACTAAGCGGACGTGACGTTGGTGTTCAGTGATGTCTTTGGAATAAATGAGGATGTCATCAAGATACACAAAAACAAAGATGTTAACACGTTGTTTACCAAGGCTTGGACAACTACTGGAGCATTGCTGAGCCCAAGTGGCATCACCAGGTACTCGAAATGGCCAAGGGGGGTCTTAAAAGCTGTCTTCCATTCATCTCCGTGACGTATCCGGACCAGATGGTAAGTGTTGCGGAGCTCTAATTTGGTGAATATTGTGGCATCTTGAACTGGTTCGAATGCAGAAGACAACAGAGGAAGAGGATATTTATTTTTTACTGTGATCTGATTAAGTCCTCTGTAGTCAATACATGGACGAAGTGAACCATCCTTCTTACTTACGAAGAAAAAACCAGCCCCTAACGGAGAGGAGGACTGACGGATGATTCCGGCAGCTAGAGACTCAGAGATGTATTTTTCCATGGTTTGTCTTTCTGGACGTGAAATATTGTAAAGACGACTAGACGGAAGTGGTGCCTCAGGAAGCAGGTCAATTGCGCAGTCATAAGGGCGATGGGGTGGAAGTGATGTGGCTTTTGATTTACTGAATACTTGTCTTAAATCCAGGTATTCCTCGGGAACTTGTGACAGATCTGATGGCTCAGTCTCTACCTCAGACCAGTTTAGATGGGGTTTGTGTTTGTACAGCCAAGGAAAACCTAAAACCAGTGAGCTTTGAGAAATAGGTAAGACAAAAATTTTTATCTTTTCACAGTGGTTTCCAGATATGATTAGCTCAGTAGGTAAAGTGTGATGAGTAACTTAGTGGAGTGTTTTCCCATCAAGTGCGAGGACTCAATGGGGTGGATCCAGGGGTTCTACAGCTATTTCAGCTTGTTATACTAGGGACTGATCGATTAGGTTTTGTTCACACCCAGAGTCTATGAGCGCAGAAAGATTTAACTGATCTTGATTGAGTAGGAGGGTTGCTGGCAAGGTCAGTCTAGGGGTCTTCTTGTTAATTTTTTTTGGTCCACCATCTCCCCCTTTAAAGGTGGCGGACCCTCTCTTTTGGTCAAACTGGACAAACTATCACAAAATGATCTGATGATCCACAATATAAGCACTGGTTAGACTGCCTGCGGCGCTGTTTTTCTTCCGGAGTTATCCGGGTGCGCCCTAACTGCATAGGTTCAGGTTCAGAAGAATTTACACTCATCTGGGGGCATGGTGATTGCGACGGGACAGATGGACGGGTTCTATCAACTAATTGTTCTCTTCTTGAACGCTTTCTTTCTGTCATGCGATTGTTCATTCGAGTGGCCAGGGTGATATATTCGTTCAAGGTCTTGGGCTCTTCGACCAGAGCTAATTCATCTTTCAAGGGCTCATCTAATGAGTGGAAAAAAGCTGATTTAAGGGCATAGGAGTTCCAGCCAGAAGCTGTGGCTACGGTATGAAATTCAATGGAAAATTCTGACACAGGTCTATTTCCTTGTTTTAGCGCCATCAGGAGACGGGCCACACTCATTTGATCTAAATCTAATAAGAAAGTTTGTTTAAATTCTTGGATAAACTCGTCAAATGAACAACCAAATTGACAACAGTCAGTAAATCTGGCTTCTGCCCAACGAAGCGCTTTACCAGTTAACAGTCCTAGAATGAATGCTATCTTAGCATCATCATGGGGAAAAGACTGTGGGGAACACCAATGAACACTGTAACAAAAATCCTCCACAACTACTGATCTCACCGGAGAACTTTTACGGGTTTGGGGAGGTGACGTCACGGGACTACGGAAGTTGTTGTGAGACTGGAGGTGAAACTGGTGACTCGAGGGCTCCCTCTGGTGTCTGGGATGTCCGGATGTTCAGGGCATGTTGCAGGAGTGAGGCCATCTGATCTAATTGTTGACTTGAATGTCGTTGTTGTTCCAGGAGGGTTTAAAGTGTGGATCCGTGTGATTGTATCTGGAGGCTGTGTTCGGCTAAAGTCCTCCTGAGTGTCTCTGCTGGGTCAGATTGGCCTGAGTGTTCTGTCATGGTTTTCTTTTCAGATTTGACCCACATGCAGAATGACACTCGGGAGGCAGCAGAAAAGTTTAACAAGTTTATTATGACAGGTAATGGATGTTGAACTGGAACCGGGACTGGAGGCACAGCACTGTACGGGAAAGGAGGACAGGTAAGTTCTCTGGAGACAAATGGGGTTACTGGGAATATCTTTAGCTTACTAATGAACAGAGGTTGGCGTGGAGGAATGATGCGGAGCGTGGGAGAACTGAAGACGCTGCTGCAGAAACGGTGAAAAATCCAGGATGACGGTGAGTACTCTGCTGAGGCTTTGGTGAGTATAGGCAGTTGAATAATCCAGATCAATTTAACTGAGATGATGTTACCTGGTGAGTCTTTGGTGAACAATTGGTGGAGGGTGAGCAGGGTTCGCTTGCCTGGAGGAGTTGGTATTGAGCTGTCAGCTGGAGATTGAACCAAACTGGGTTTCTTCTGAGGTTTGAGTACTTAGGCTGAGACAGGATCCAAAACTGAGGACTTAGAGCCAGAGCTGAAGGTCGCAAGAGCGTGAGACCAGGACTTGAGGTTTCCACAGAGGTTAACACTCAGGCACTGGAGTGCTGACAGCTCCACCTTCTTATCCTCCTCCAGGTTGATGGAAATGAGGAACACCTGCTACCCTACACACCAGAGGATCTTGGTGGCATCTAGTGGTGGGTAAGTGTTAGCAGCAGGTGAAAAAACAACACATGAAAAACTCCCAGACTCTGACAATGACATAAGTATTTGATACATCAAAAAAACAAAACCTAATATTTGATACAGAAACCTTTGTTTGCAATTCCAGATATCAGACGTTTCCTGTAGATCTTGACGAGGTTTGCACATACTGCAGCAGGGATTCTGGACCACTTCTTCATGGAGGTCTTCACCAGATCCTTCAGGTTTCGGGGCTGTTGCTGGGCAATACGGACTTTCAGCTCCCGCCAAAGATTTTTGATTGGGTTCAGGTCTTGAGACTGGCTAGGACACTCCAGGACCATCAGATGCTTCTTACGGAGCCACTCCTTAGTTGCCCTGGCTGCATGCTTCGGGTCATTGTCATGCTGGAAGACCCAGCTATGACCCATCTTTAATGCCTTTACTGAGGGAAGGAGGTTGTTGGCTAAGATCTCCCGATACATGGCCCCATCCATCCTCCCCTCAATACGGTTCATTCGTCCTGTCCCCTTTGCAGAAAAGCGTCCCTAAAGAATGATGTTTCCACCTCCATGCTTCGCGGTAGGGATGGTGTTCTTGGGGTTGTAGTCATCCTTCTTCCTCCAAACACAGCGAGTGGAGTTTAGACCAAAAAGCTCTATTTTTGTCTCATCAGACCACATGACCTTCTCCCATTCCTCTTCTGGAACTTCAGACGGGCCTGGACACGTGCTGGCTTGGCTTGAGCAGTGGGACCTTGCGTGCGCTGCAGGATTTTAATCCATGGCGGCGTAGTGTGTTACTAATGGTCTTCTTTGAGACTGTGGTCCCAGCTCTCTTCAGGTCATTGACTAGGTCCTGCCATGTAGTTCTGGGATGATCCCTCACCTTCCTAATGATCATTGATGCCCCACAAGGTGAGATCTCGCATGGAGCCCCAGACTGAGGGAGACTGACCGTCATCTTGAACTTCTTCCATTTCCCTAGAATTGGTCCAACAGTTGTTGCCTTCTCACCAAGCTGCTTGGCTGTTTTCCTGTAGCCCATCCCAGCCTTGTGCAGGTCTACTATTTTATTCCTGATATCCTTACGCAGATTCTCTGGTCTTGGCCATTGTGGAGAGGTTGGAGTTTGTTTGTTTGAGTGTGTGGACAGGTGTCTTTTATACAGATAACGAGTTCAAACAGGTGCAGTTGATACAGGAGGGCTTCTTAAGCAAGAACCTAATTACTTAAAAATCACACAATGTGATTTTCTGGTGAATGTAGACAAACACCAGGACTTCTGGAATAATTTTCTTTGGACAGATGAGGCATAAATTGCATTTTTTGGACACCAGAACAAAGGAAAGTTTTTTTGCATAAACCAACTCCAGCATTCCAGGAAAAGATCCTTATACTAACTGTGAAGCATGGAAGTAGAAGTCATGATTTTGGCAGGATTTGTTGCAGCTGGACCTGGCCAGCTCATCATCACAGAATCCACCAGGAATTCTACTGCACAGGTGCTTGAAAATGTGAGATCATCTTTAGGAAAAAATTAAAGCTGTACCAGAACCAGACTCTGCAACATGACCCAAAACATACATGTAAATTCACCATTTCAGATTTTAATCAGGAAATGTGTGCCTCCTACCCCTTCACAATTATGCAGTACTTTGTTTTAATAAATGTAATTTTGGGGGATGAACAATTGCACACTCGAAATCGATAATAACAATAATGCATACAACAAACATTTGAGCAACTTTTACTGGTGAACTTTTACAAGCATGACTGTCTTTGTTTCAGCTGAGTTCCTGTTCCTGCTGTGGGGAGTGTACTTGTGCTATGCTGTCCGCACCATCCCCTCTGCTTTCCACGAGCCGCGTTACATTGCTGTGGCCATCTACAATGAGCTCCTTATATCGGCCATCTTCCACATCATCAGGTGGGTGCAGAAAAATAAGCATGGGTGAACATACATAGTTAGGGCTAATAATCTAATTATTCCCTGTTCTACAAGTGCGTTTAATTCCTATTAAATAATTGATGTGACAGTAATTCAATATTAGTATAATAATGTTAAGATATTTACAGTTTACGCCTCTATCTGTGGCATAACCTGTTTAACCACTTACCGCAAATTCCGGACTACAGAGCGCACCTGATTAAAAGCAGCATGCTCTAATTTTAGAAAGAGAACCAATTTTGTACTTGTACAGGCCGTGCCAGATGTTAAGCCGCGGGTGTCCTACGTTAATATAAACAAATGCATATTGCAAATACTTTTTTTTCGAACAGTGGCTAACACGGCTACCTTTAAATATACGTACGTTATCACACAAATTGTTAACACACAAATTTCGTTGCTAATGCTTTTTTACTGAACAGTGCACGAACAAAATTCCAATATCTCCTAACTCATATACACTGCAGCCTACCAGGTCAAAAGTCATTGATCCCCTTCTTCATCCTCTTCCTGCGCACTGAAACCATCAAAGTTCTGTTCTTCAATGTCCGAATTGAACAGCCTCAGGATCTCGTCACTCACTTCAGGGTCTTCGTTGATGCTCTCACTTGAGCGCACCCAGTCCTCTTAATCACGCAGCAGTCCAGCCTTTCGAAACCTGTTGGTGATTTTGCATGTTGATGAGGGTGAATATAAATGCCTGATTTACAATACCGGTAATTGAATTGTGAAAGTGCTCTAGATTTATCGCACAAGTTCATTGGACCTCTTTGAACTACTCATCAATTTGATTGGTCTACTGTTACCAGGCAAAATGTTTTTGGCGGCATGAATAAAAACATGCATTAGCCGCACCGTTGCATAGGCCGCAGTGTTCAAAGTGTGTGAAAAAAGAAGCGGCTTATAATCCGGAATTTACGGTACTTACATATTGATATCCGCTTGTTGGAGCTGTACAGGCACATATCGTTTCAGAAAAAAAGACATTTTTATGCAGCTTTTTCGTCAGGCAAATGAACAGAGTCAGCAGAGTGCAGGGGGAGAAAGTTTAAAGGATAGCATAAATTATATCTTCCTCAGAGAGAGGAAAACCAGAGATGCACTGTGCCAGAGACTAAAATAATCCCTGTTTGCCACGTGCTGGTTGTCAATGTCAGTCTCTGTCACACTGAATAAAACAGCAGTTCTTTCACTGCTTATGTTATATACATTTAGCAATTTTAAAATTCAAAGGTTAATCAGAGTTTAAAACTAATCTGATATGTGTTGGATTTGAACATTAAGGTCTTATTAATGCTTCTTCCGACTTGGCAGAGTTTTTTTAAATCAACACTGTCTGACAATTCTGGTTCTTTAAAAGGGATTGCTGAACCTGTGAATTCAGATTATTGATGCAGCAAATTCCCACAGCTACATGAAACCTTTAGGTACATTCAGAGCAAACTGTTTTAAGAGCTCTTTAGAGATTATGGCGACTAGGGAACTCCCTGAAGGATAACATGTCTTAAAGGTTTTTTCTTTCTCCTTAGTCTCAGTAGTGCAACAGATAGAAACCATGATACAGTGATGCAATGGTTTGCCAGTGGTAGTGGAGTTAAATTCATTGTAGAATTCTTGTTTTCTTCTCTTTTCCTCTGTTTTTATACGAGCAAGATTTCAAAACAGTGTCTTCAGTAAAAATGCAAAAAAGTCCTCAAGTTTTCAAAGGGTTTGAAAAGATTGGTGTGATCAGAATTCTCGTTTTCTTTTTTGTTTTCCCACTCTCACTGCTCCCATCCATCCATCCATCCATCCATCCATCCATCCATCCATCCATCCAAGCTTAATTTTGTCCAGGGTTCCAGTTGGTGAACTGGATTCTAAACGCCCTGTCATTGGGTAAGAGGTGAAGTACAACCTGGACAGGTCACCAGCCCATCACAGGGAAACAAAAAATACAAACATTTCAAACAAAGGGGAAAATATAGTGGCCAGTCAGCCAATATATTGGATCTTTTTTGGACTGTGGGAGGAAACTGGGGTACCCTGAGAAAGCCAGCAAACTCTGACCTGAAACCCATAGAGAATCTATGCAGTATTGTCAGGAGGAAGATGAGAGACACCAGAACCAACAATGTGAAAGACATGAAGGCCACTCAGCAGAATCATAGGCTGATCGCCTCCGTGCTGCACTGCATTGATGCATGAATTCCTGCATTGATGCAGGAATTCATGCAAAAGGAGACCCAACAAAGTACTGAGTTCATAGAAATGAACATACTCTGCAGAAGCCTGACATTTCTGTTTGTAATATCCTTTTTTATCTATCTTATGTAATATTCTAATTTTCTGAAACAATTTGAGGTTTTCGTTATCTGTAAGCCATAATCATCAAAATTACAAGACATGAAGGCTTAAAACATTTGACTTTACGTGTAATGAATCCATATGAGTTTCACTTTTTGAAATGAGAATTTTAAACTTTATCGCAAAAGGTTGGTTTATTGCGATGTACCAACAGATTGTAAGCAAAAAGTATTAACAATATTATGATTAAAATTAAAGATAGTAATATTTCACTATGACACATTGTAGGTATTTTAGAGGTACGGTTAATAAAACAGCAATACACAAAAAAAAGCTAAAATAAATAACTTGGAGAGTGACTAAAAAATTAAAATATTATCACTTTTGTGTCATTTTTGCATATGCCAAAACTGGATAAATAAAGAGGACAGTTGGAACACTGATTTGATACATCAGAAAAACAAAACTTAATATTTGGTGCAGAAACCTTTGTTTGAAGTCCAGACATCAGAAGTTTCCTGTAGTTCTTACTCACTCACTCACTGCAGCAGGGATTTTGGACCACTCCTCCATACAGATCCTTCAGGTTTTAGGGCTGTCGCTGGGCAATACTGACTTTCAGCTCCCTCCAAACATTTTCGATTGGGTTCAGGTCTGAAGACTGGCTAGGCCACTCCAAGACCATCAGATGCTTCTTTCGTGGCCACTCCTTAGTTGCCCTGGCTGCGTGCTTTGGGTTGTTGTCATGCTGGAAGACCCAGCTATGACCCATCTTCAATGCCCTTACTGAGTGAAGGAGGTTGTTGGCTAAGATCTCCCAATACATGGAGATCGGCCCCATCCATCCTCCCCTCAATATGGTGCAGTCGTCCTGTCCCATTTTCAGAAAAGCGTCCCCAAAGAATGATGTTTCCACTTCCATGCTTATTGGTAGGGATGGTGTTCTTGGGGTTGTACTCATCCTTCTTCCTCCTCCCAACAAGGCGAGTGGAGTTTAGACCAAAAAGCTCTATTTTTGTCTCATCAGATCACATGACCTTCTCCCATTCCTCCTCTGGATAATCCAGATGGTTATTGGCAAACTTCCGATGGTCCTGGACATGTGCTGGCTTAAGCAGGGGGACCTTGCGTGCGCTGCAGGATTTTAATCCATGGTGGCGTAGTGTGTTACTAATGGTCTTCTTTGAGACTGTGGTCCCAGCTCTCTTCAGGTCATTGACTAGGTCCTGCCATGTAGTTCTGGGCCGATCCCTCACCTTCCTCATGATCATTGATGCCCCACAAGGTGAGATCTAGCATGGAGCCCCAGACCGAGGGAGATTGACCGTCATCTTGAACTTCTTCCATTCTCTTATAATTGCACTAATAGGTGTTGCCTTCTCACCGAGCTGCTTGGCTATTTTCCTCTAGCCCATCCCAGCCTTGTGCAGGTCTACTATTTTATCCCTGATGTCCTTCCACAGCTCTCTGGTCCTGGCCATTGTGGTGAGGTTGGAGTTTGTTTGATTGAGTGTGTGGAAAGGTGTCTTTTATACAGATAACTCATTCAAACAGCTGCAGTTAATACAAGTAATGAGTGGAGAACAGGAGGGCTTCTTAAAGAAGAACTAACAGGCCTGTGAGAGCCGGGATTCTGAATGGTTGTTAGATGATCATATACTTATGTCATGCAATAAAATGCAAATTAATTACTTAAAAATCACACAATGTGACTTTTTGGATTTTTGTTTTAGATTCCGTCACTCACAGTTGAAGAGTACATGTGATAAAAATTAAAGACTTCTACATGCTTTGCAAGTGGGATAACCTGCAAAATCTGCAGTGTATCAAATACTCGTTCTCCCCACTGTATTGGATTTATCAGTCATGACTTTTTACTGCATATTTGAATTATTATACACTTTTTCAGAGTTCTTTTACCAATTCAAGGAAACTATGAACATTTTATTAAATGGAGCCTCAACAATTGGAAAGTCTATCAGGATGTGACACATAAAACAACTTTTTGCTGCCACGAATTTGGTTCTCGGAGCAGACCAAAGTGCAGACAGACAGGCAGAGGCACAATGTGAGAAATAAATGTTTTATAAGGAAAAGACTTACAGGGCGAGGCATGAAGGCAGGAGAGGAGCAGACAGAAGAGTATATATGGAGCATGGCATAGGTGAAAACAGTGAGACTGATTGGCATGAAGCAGGTGGACTGAATGAAGCTGATTATGGTGGCTGTGGCTGATGATATAATGACATGATTGGAACTGAACAGAGAAACAAAGACAATGAAACCAAAGGATAAGTCTTGCAGAAGTAACAGAACTAAAATGCAATGTAAAGAGAACAAATTAGAAACTAAACCTAAGGGAATGAGGTAAAGCACTACCTGGAAAACATAAACAATAATGATCAGACACAGGACCCAAAACAAATCTCAACAGCGGCCAATGACGACAGCTGCAGGTTCTTTAAAGGCTGACAGATGATAACAGCTGTGACTCAACAATGTGTGCATTTGTTTTAGCCACTGTTAACCACAGAGTTGCCCTTACACTAGTAGTCAGGCTAGTTCCACCACCTTTAAGATGCATGAAAATGTGACAAAATGATGGCAAACACAAAAACATTAACCTGAAGTTTTTCCTAAAAGGATCAAAACACCAGAAAATCTAATGAAAACCACACATTCAAGGCTTGTTTCTTGCAGAAATACATTTCCAAACTCTTTTTGTCAATTTGTTCATGAATATTCATTTCTGTGGTAGAAAGAGTACAACAGTCCTCTGAACTGAAGGCCGACTGAATCATATAAACATATTAAAAAGATTTTAATACATAACTTTTTTTTGCCTAAATTAATTTACCATTATACTGTTAATACGGTTTAAAGACATTTTAATGAAATGCCAGAGAAAGAGATTTCTCTGGCTGTGTGAAGCATAGAGTATGGTTTTGTTTATCCCCCATTGTTGCTGTGCACCACTAGTCAGCTTACTGAAATAAGGTCCCACACTTAGCCCTTGTGTACAAAAAGAATTCAGCTGTTTCGAAAGATTTCCAGTCAGTTGTTATTATTACTGCAATGATTCAGTTGTTCTGTTGTTTTAGCAGCATTGGGTATAATTATTGCTTAGCTGTTTTGAATAAAATCAAATTTAATCATGTTATACAATTTAGTTTCACATTTTTCTGTTAATGTCGTGAAAATTCAAAACTATGAAAACTTTGTGAGATCTCTGTGATACACTTTGCTCTCAGCTCAGATGGTTTAGGATGAAATAAAAGAAAAAATATTCTCCTTTTCATATTTTCCCGCAGGTTCTCTGTGGCTCCTGGGCTGCACCCCGACTGGATGCTCATGTTGTTCTTTGCTCACATTCATTTGACTGTGACTGTAACCTTGGGGCTGCTGCTCATTCCAAAGGTAATGGAATGTAACCATTAACAAAAATGTCAACTATTGTTCCATGTGGGTGCTTAAATTTTCCTGGCAGTGAGGCCAAATTTAGACTGTGCTACGTATTTTAATTTCATTAACAAATGTACTCTGATAAAATCAAAGTTGGGTTATGGAGTATAGATTTATACTGCAGTATTTCAGAAAACACAAGGTTGTTCACTGATCTGATCAGCTAGTATTAGTAAACACTATGGCAGACAAGCTTTTTCTGACAGAGTTCTATCAAATATGAAGAATTTAAGTGGTATTTGAGTTGGAAAGGATCCATCTTCTAGGTTTGACTCTGATGCCCTGCCAGCCACAGTGAAAACTGCTGTGGATAGTGAAGCTGACTCTAACAGCAATGATGACAACTTTCTTCAGATATTTGAATAAAATAAATCAGTTAGAATTTTTTGTTTGGTTTCACTGTAAATTTACCACACCTTAAAATGAGTTAATATGGTGTTCTGCTTGTATCACCCTAAATTATGTGATTTACTAGTGCAGTGGCACTGCATGCAGTCTTATAAAACCTTATCTTACTCGAACAACTTCTAGCTGGCCGCAGAGTAATAGGGTTTAATAAAAAAAAAACATAAATAAAGGGGAAACAACAAGAAAAAAAAAGGATTTCCTCAAAAGAACTCTGTTGTCTTACGCCTTTAGGTGACAAAATATACATTAAGTATGTTTAATTAATTTTACATAAAAGTGAAAATAGTAACTCTACAGCCTTATTTCCCATTATGCACATGAGCACACAATGTACATCGATTTCCTTGTTAGTGTTTACATTTTGAAGCAAAATTAAAAAATAAATAAATAAATACTGCTCCCATATTGTGTAACAGTCTGCCCATAAACTAGTATTGTTGGACTGAGAAAATCTTGCCTTTACATTGGAGGATGGATAGCATTCAAGATGATTTTCACCATGGACGCTGTTATACTGTGTTGTAAATATCCATTTAGAACACATTGTTTATCATCCTAGGTCCATTTTATATTAGCAAGCTGTGAAGCACTAGTCCACACTGGCTCATTTACTATCATTACCTTAAACTCAATCAGACTGCCTAAGTGCTTATTGTAATTTAGCTGAGTACTCCTGCGGGTGTCTTTAGAGCTGAAGGAAAATATTTCTTTCTCCTGCTGCGTGAGAAATGCGCTCTCTGTTCTTTTATTCTTTCTTAATTAGGCTCCTCAGAAGCACAACTCACTTGAGCGCGCTGAGATAATTAAACACAATGGGAGGACATTAATTTCATAGAGCATCTGTTCATGAAACCAGACTAAATATCTGTACATCTTCTGTCCCTACATGTGTTTCCAACAAATGTGGAAATGTAATATCTGTTTATTGTGCTGTTCTAATTACTTGCCTTTATATAAGTGGGAGAATCACTAAAATCAGATTTTTTCGTATACAGATTGGTTGCATTCATGGAAAAAACACAACATGTTATTAAGTTACACAAAAGCTAACAGAGCAGTGATTTTAATCAGAAAGTAGCATCTCCCCCCGGAATTATTATAAATCCTCTTTCACAGTCATCCTTTGCAACAATAGTTAATGGCTTTATATTTCATGATTAACAGCTGCAATAAAGTAAGGATTGTGTTATTTTTTATTTTGTTTATAACATTTAAGTTTGCTTCATGAATGTTTAAAAATGTGTCAAATTATTACTCATTTGTTTCATTTTTTTATCTATTTCCTAATTTTTATCTTTTCCCATTTCCTGGAAAATTTATCTTACTGTAAATGATCTTACTGACCTCTTTTTTAATTTGTTTTATAACATTTGTTTGATATTATGTCTTGCTTTTCCTTTTTTAGCAGTTCTTTGCGTAGTGTCATATAAACAAAGTTGAATTCACAGATATATATCCACCCTGCCTTAGCTTAAAAACCTTGCGTTGTTTCTGTGTTTGGATTTGAGCTCCAGCAGTTAAAATAGGATAAAATACTTAATGAAGTTGTGATTTTTCACCTAAATAAATCTGTAAACTATTAAATAAATAACGATAAGATCAGTGAGCATGTTCCATATACTGCTGTTCATGTTCTCTTGTGTGAAAAAAGTAATTTGTTTAGGATTAGCAATAACAGCCATAATCCAGGATGCAAAAATCAATAAAGTGCAAAGCTACCCGGTCCCGGATGAAGTGCAAGACGACGAGTAAGACGAATTTAGTTCCTTCGTAACAGAAACATTTGACATTAACCTGCAAAACATCACTTGATAGTAAAGGAATAGTTCCTAAGGTGGCCAATAATCATCCAAATTGAAAATTACTAAAAACTTCAGAACACAGTATATACAGTATCACACATCAACAACCTGTAATAAAGCTAAGACTTAACAGTTTCTCCAGACTAAGCTCACAACTACTGAGTAAATACTGAGTAATTTAACCAACAACCCAAGAGACTACAGCTTTTACAACAGTGTTCAGCTGTGACAGCTGCAGACAGTGACCAATGGCTTTTACAGATCTGCCCAGGCAAGTCATTTAGTCACAGCTTGAGTCAGCTGGCTTAAACATGGTTGACTCGTGACTGCCATGTAGAACTGCCACTGAAGGTTTGACCCTCTGCAGTGTGGAACACCTACTCTCCTCCATTGTGTCAAACACATTAATCCTGGATTAAGAGAGTCGCTGACTTGTCATTGCTGAAGGGCTGTTTTTACACTTTCTGTAGATTTGAACACATGCTATGATGCTACTCAGTGAATATCTGTTTTCCTCCACCAGCCTGATGTTGATCAAAGACTCTCCGATAAGCTACATTTATTTGGGCTAAGACACACACCAGCTTCAAACAGTTGTCCAGATGCTATCCTACTTAGTAATCCTCTAATTGTATTGTATCCAGTCATGGACCAAGGACCATCTTCCCTAAAATCAGGCATTTAGAACTGAAAAAGTTTTCTTCTGTAAGCTAAGAGTTCGCCACTCCTGTTTAGTGAAATAATCAACTTTAAATCAGTCATTTATACATTTGGGCGATCGTTCTGTTTCAGGGCTGCTGAGCAGCAAGATGTTTAATTTCTGCTCCAAGCTGAATGTTTTGAACTGATGCTCCAGCGAGAAATTTGCTTCATCTTTGTTTGTAGATTCTGATTTTAAAAAATGTACCTTAAAGGGTGTTATGGCAGGAGGATGAGAAGACAGCCCCACCTAGCAGTAATTTCACACCATAATGGTCAATGAAACAACTCCTTGAGCATGTGCGTTAGAGATTTTGCTAACGCAGCACATGAGCCCATTGGGACTGCATCCATTTTCTCCATATGTAATCAATTAAAATAGACTAAGAACAGACCAAAAAGGTATTTACATAACAGATTGTATGTGTTGCACATTTTTAAAAGAAATATAGGTTATATATTCTGGTAAATATATATATATAAATATATATTTATTCATTTCAAAATTATGTTTTGGTGATTTGCCCCACGTGTCACTAAAGACTAGACACTGCTGATCAAGATTCTGTGAACTTTAGTTTATTCCATCACTTTAATTTTTTTTTTTATGTGTATTTCAGTAGATCTTTATGTTTTGTATTCTGATCACCTTAATGTTCTGTCATTGTTTTCTCAGTGCTTCCCTTCTGTTTGGTTCATATTCTGTTTTGAGTTCTGTTTTTGTCTGTGTATTTAGTGTCATTTCCCTGCCAGGCTCTTCACCGTGTTTTGCATTTCAGTAATCAACCCTCCCAAACATTTAAACCTCTCTTTTCAGCCATTCCCTTGCCTGATCCTCCTGTTGCCAAACCTATTGTTGCTCCTGTTGCCCTGTTGTTTTGTGGTTTAGATACCATTTGTGCATCATGTTTTGCCGGGTATCGTTTTTGTTTTGGTTCTTCTATGGCTTTGTTTCACCATTCTTGTTTGTTGGGCTTACATTCTTAAAATAAAGCTTTTACCATGATTCTTACGTCCTCCTGCCTGCATTTGGGTGCTGTACTACATCAACAACAAACCCTATAGTGTCACAGTTAAAAGTTGTTGCAGTACACGCTGTGTTTTTTCTTGTTTATCTGCACATTTCAGTGGTTTACTAAAGAACACCAAAAATTCAAGTTGTAGGGGCTCTTATTCACAAACATGTTGAGGGCAATTTACAGAAACCCTAATTACAACACCTTACACACAAGGCTCTTTTTGATGACATTCAAAGCAAAAAGATTGTGAAAAAAAGTTTTTAGTATAGAGTCAACATTTTAAAATAATAAAGCTCTCTGCAGCAAATATCACTGACTGGTCACATTATTAGGTACACCTTGAGTCGGTTAGACCCGCTTTGTTGTAATAATTCACGTTATAGATTTGGAAACTTTGCTCACAGGTTTTGGTCCATTGAGATGATAGCATCTTGCAGTTGCTGCAATTGTTGGCTGCACATCCATGATGTGAATCTATTGCTCCATCGCATCCCAAATGTGCCCAAATAGACTATGGAGATTAAACAATGCTCAGTTGGTACCAATGGGCCCAAACTGTGCCAAGAAATATTCCCCATATAGTTACACCACCAGTCAGTACAATTGATACAAGGTAGGATGGAGACATGCTTTCTTGTTGCTTATGCACAGGGTGTGGTTTTCTGCTGCTGTAGTTAATCTGTTTCAAGGTTTCAGCCTGTTGTGCATGAAGAGATGGCATTCTGCATACTGTGGTTGTCTCCTCAGACATCTGACATCAAAAGGCATTTTTGTCCACACAAGTGCTGCTAACTGGATATTTTCTGTTTTTTAGACCATTCAATGTAAATATCTGGCACCAACAACCATGCCACCTTTGAAGTCACTTAATTTCCTTTTTGTTCCCCTTTCTGACACATGGTTTGATCTTCAGTAAGTGATCTTTACCATGCTGATGCCTAAATTCATTGAGTTGGTGCCATGTGATGATTCTCTTTTTTGCTCTCACAAGCAATTCAACGACTTACCTAATTCAATTCAATTTATTTATTTATATAGCGCCAATTCACAACACATGTCGTCTCAAGGCACTTCACAAAAGTCAGGTACATACATTCCAATTAATCTTAATCATTGAACAGTGCAGCCAGATTCTGTTATTTATTCAGATTGGATAAAAAGTTTTTCTATCTAAGGAAAGGAAACCCAGCAGATTGCATCCAGTCAGTGACTTGCAGCATTCACTCCTCCCGGATGAACATGTAGAGACAGTGGACAGTCACTGGCGTTGACTTTGCAGCATCCCTCATACTGAGCATGCATGTAGCGACAGTGGAGAGGAAAAACTCCCTTTTAACAGGAAGAAACCTCCAGCAGAACCAGGCTTAGTGTGAGCGGCCATCTGCCACGACCGACTGGGGGTTAGAGAGAACAGAGCAGAGACACAAAGAGAACAAAGAAGCACTGATCCAGGAGTACTTTCTATGGGAAGGAAAAGGTAAATGTTAATGGATGTAGCTCCTTTAGTCGTTTCACCTAGAAAGAAGGAACAGATAAACTCTGAGCCAGTTTTCAAGTTTAGAGTCTGAAGAGAGCACATAGAGTTAGTTACAGTAAAAGCTCAGTCAGTAGCTATGTCTAGAGAGAGAAAGGGTTAAACACTGAAAGACAGGGCCATGTGGATCATCGGTAGAGGGTGAGCATTAAGTTGTTGTCAGCAGAAGCTTGGAGGATTCCCCTCTCCAGAAAGGTGTTACAGGTAGACACAGAGTCAGGCCAGGTGTAGCTTCTAGGAAGAGAAAAGAGAGGGAACAAAGTTAAAAGCTGAAATAACAGCAAATAATACAAAATTGAAGAGTAGTGTGAAAAAAGTAGCGAAGAGGGTGAAAGTGGTCATTATGTCCTCCAGCAGCCTAAGCCTGTAGCAGCAATAACTACAGAGATAGCTCAGGATAACCTAAACCACTCTAACTATAAGCTTTATCAAAAGGAAAGTTTTAAGCCTAGCCTTAAAAGTAGACAGTTTGTCCATCTAGAGCCCACTGATGGCCATTGTTATACTAAAAACCACAATGATTGGGATACCTCTCTCTGTCAGATTGACCATAACCATTGGAAAAGAGAGGGGTCATACAGGTAGCAGAAATGGAGGGTGTGTTTGCACCTCAACCGTAACTGAGCCGTTTAGGCTAAACCTGACTCCCCCTTACTCCATCCAACAAGGGGAGAAGACGACGGAGCTAAAATAAGGAAGATAGCTCAGGATAACCTAAGCCACTCTAACTATAAGCTTTATCAAAAAGGAAAGTTTTAAGCCTAGCCTTAAAAGTAGACAGGGTGTCCGCCTCACGGACCAAAACTGGGAGCTGGTTCCACAGGAGAGGAGCCTGATAACTAAAGGATCTGCCTCCCATTCTACTTCTAGAGACTCTAGGAACCACCAGTAAACCAGCAGTCTGAGAACGAAGTGCTCTGTTAGGAACGTATGGAACAATCAGATCTCTGATGTATGATGGAGCTAAATCATTAAGGGCTTTATATGTGAGGAGGAGAATTTTAAATTCTATTCTGGATTTAACAGGGAGCCAATGAAGGGAAGTTAAAGTAGGGGAAATATGATCTCTCTTTTTAATTTTCATCAGAACTCTTGCTGCAGCATTTTGAATCAGCTGAAGGCTTTTAACTGCATTTTGTGGACATCCTGATAGTAAAGAATTACAATAGTCCAGCCTTGAAGTAACAAATGCATGGACTAGTTTTTCAGCATCAATCCTGGACAGGATATTTCTAATTTTGGCAATGTTCCGGAGATGAAAGAAGGAAATCCTAGAAACCTGTTTAATATGGATTTAAATGACATGTCCTGGTCAAAAATAACACCAAGGTTTTTTACTTTATTATCGGAGGTCAATTTAATGCCATCTAGGTTAAGTGATTGACTAAGCAGTTTCTTTTTTAAAGACTCCGGTCCAAAGACGACAACTTCTGTCTTGTCTGAATTTAGAAGCAGAAAATTTAAAGTCATCCATGTTTTTATGTCTTCAAGACATGCTTGTAGTCTATCTAACTGGTTGGGCTCATCAGGATTTATGGATAAGTAAAGCTGAGTGTCATCAGCGTAACAGTGAAAATTTATTCTATGCTGCCTGATAATTTTACCTATTGGAAGCATATATATAGTAAAGAGAATTGGCCCAAGTACTGAACCCTGTGGTACTCCACAATTAACCCTGGAGTTTATAGATGATTTATCATTTACATGAACAAATTGGAATCTGTCAGACAAATAAGATTTAAACCAGCCTAGTGCTGTTCCCCTGATCCCTACAGCATATTCCAGCCTTTCTAGGAGAATATTATGATCGACTGTATCAAATCCAGCACTGAGATCTAACATAATCAGTACAGACACAAGTCCATTATCTGAGGCAATAAGAATATCATTAGTGACTTTCAACAGAGCTGTTTCAGTGCTATGATGAGCTCTGAAGCCTGACTGAAACTCTTCAAACAGGTCATTGCTGTGTAAATGCTCACACATTTGATTAGCAACTATTTTCTCAAGAATTTTAGATAAGAATGGAAGATTGGATATCGGTCTGTAATTTATTAAGTCATCTCGATCAAGCGAAGGTTTCTTAAGCAAAGGTTTAATTACAGCTACCTTAAAAGCCTGTGGTACATATCCATTTACAAAAGATAGATTAATCATATCTAAAATGGGCTGGTAATCAGAGGGAAACACTTCCTTAAATAATTTGGTTGGGATTGGGTCTAACATACAAGTTGAAGGTTTAGATGAAGCTAATTTCTGATAACTCAGGAAGCTCCACAGGATCAAAACAGTCCAAACACAGATCAGGTTCTACAGTTACTTCCAATGTTGTCTCACTTGTGAGGATGAAGTAATCATCTTCGGGAGTATGTCAAAGATTTTCTTCTTAGTAGAATCAATTTATTTTGGAAGAATCCCATAAAGTCATGACTGCTGAGAGCTAAGGGAATGGATGGCTCAACAGAGCTATGACTCTGTGTAAGTTTAGCAACTGTATTAAAGAGAAACCTAGGATTATTCTTGTTCTCTTCTATTAAGGATGAGAAATAAGCTGTTCTAGCTTGGTGAAGTGTCTTTTTATACAACAGTAGGCTATTTTTCCAGATTAAGTAGGAATCCTTTAGGTGTGTAGAGCGCTATTTTCGCTCCAATTTTCTAACATTGTGCTTTAAAGTACGTAGATCTAAATTAAACCAAGGAGCCTGCCTCCTATGAATAATTTCCTTCTTTTTCAAGGGGGCTGCATTGTCTAATGCACCACACAATGATGAAGTAACACTCTGAACAAGAGAATCAATTTGTGAAGGGGACAAAACAAAATTATTGCCCTCCACTCTGTTTTTCTGTGATAATGAGGAAATTAAAAGTGGAACAGATTCTTTAAAGGCTGTTACAGCATTGTCTGATAATGATCTACTATAATGAAATTTTCTTTCAGGTGTGGAGTAGTCTGTTAAATTAAACTCAAAGGTTATTAAAAAATGGTCAGACAGCACAGGGTTGTGAGAAAATATTGTTATGTCTTTACACTCAATGCCATATGTCAGCACAAGGTCCAGAGAATGAAGACAAACGTGGGTAGGTTTGTTAATGTTTTGAGTAAAGCCAATTGAGTCTAAGATACCATTAAAGGCTATATTTACGCTATCACTTTCAGTGTCAACATGAATGTTAAAATCCCCACTATATTAACTTTATCTGTATTTAACACTAAATCAGATAAAAGGTCTGAAAACTGATCTAAAATTGAGAGTAAGGGCCTGGTGGACGGTACAAACAACAAACAGAAGTGGTTTTAGTGCTTTGCAATGTGGATGAGGGAAACTAAGGATTAAATATTCAAAGAGTTGTTAGCTATTGATTGGTCTGGGACTAATCAATAAATCGGACTGAAAGATGGTTGCTACTCCTCCTCGCCCAGTATTTCGAGGAATGTGAAAATTTAAATAATTAGTAGGAGTTGACTCATTTATAGTAACATAATCCTCTTGCAGCAGCCAGGTTTCTGTGAGGCAAAATAAATCAATCTGATTGTCACAAATCAGGTCATTAACTAGCAAAGTCTTTGAAGAGAGAGATCTTATGTTCAGTAAGCCACAATTAATTGTTTTATTTTTATTTTTAGTCTGAGTTGTGTTTATTTTTATTGGATTTTCCTGATTTCCTCTTTTTAGATAATTTTTAATCTATTCAATTTTGGCTGTGGGCGAGACACTATCTTAATAGGGTAATGGGTGGGTAGCGGTACAGAAGCTGCAGAGAGGAGTGTTTAAACTACGACCCTGCTCCTGGTCTGAACCCTGGGTTGTCAGAGGTTTGGAGAACTAATAAATTCGGCCAGATTCCTAGAAAGAAGAGCTGCTCCATCCAAAGTGGGATGGATGCCGTCTCTCCGGATCTGACCAGGTTTTCCCCAAAATGCATCGTAAAAAATAAAAAAGGCTGAAAGCAATATATACATCTGTTTCAGTCTGCACATTACCGTAAACTAATAGGAATTTTTGGGGCTGTACACTGTTATTCTACTGTGGACTCACTGGTCTCGGTCTTAAACCTTTGTCTCAATCTGGCTTAGTTCCTGACAAAAGGTACTCAGGCCCGAGACGATATTGCCACTGAGGCCTACGAAGAGGAGCTGGACATGGGAAGATCTGGGTCGTACCTCAACAGTAGCATCACGTCTGCTTGGAGCGAGCACAGCTTGGACCCAGAGGATATACGGGTGATGCAGCTTTTAAAATCATGAGTATAAGTTGGGTTTGATTTCCAATGGCTCAGTCAAAACATTTAAATTTCCTTTCTGCTATTACATTTTGTTACAGAAGATGTAATTTAGAAGCTTGTCTTAAAGAATTGGATTTATTTTATTCAAAAGAGCAATTATGGCAGATGCAACATAATAGTATTCACTTGTAAAGTGCCATGAAAAGATATTTGCCCCTTTTAAATATTCCTATATTTTTTACACTTAAATGTGTCATATCATTAAATTAACTTTATTTCAGACAAAGATAACCTGAGTAAACAGATAACACAGTTTTTAAATGATAATTTGAGTTATTAAGGCAAAATAACTGTTCAAACCAACCAACATACTGTATTCAACCACATTTCACTATTCATTCCCTGGCCTGGGTACTGCCAGGGAATGAATAAATAAATAATTCTCTTAGCTAGAACCTGGTTGACAACCTGAAGTAGGCTAAAAGGTCTCAAAAAACAACATATCACTCCTCAATCTAATGAAATGCAGGAACAGTTGAGATAGATGTCATCGACAATGATAGATGTCATCGACAAAGTCGATGACATCTATCATTGTGGTAAGGGTTCAAAATTCAAGGCTTTGGGACCAAAAGGAGAGCCGTGGCCAAAAGGAGACCAAAAGGAGAGACATTCAAGACTCCTAGAGAGCTTCAGAGACTCAGTGATGCCAGGTGGGCATGCTGTTACAATGCATGTGAAAATGCCATGGATAGACTTCCAGCTATATTAGGAATACTTCATGAGATCAATGGCAAGGACAGCAGTGACTGATCAGTGGAGGCACAGGGTCTGTTGGCACAAATTGACCTAACTTTTATTGGCAATTTAGCCACATTCAGAATAATTCTTGGGGAATTGAAGTTGCTCTCTAAAGTACTTTAATCTCCATCTCTTGATTTAGCAAGAGCTGTAGACCTAATCCATGCACTCCGAGACAACTAGGACCAGTAAAGAAGCAACACCGGTTTTGATGAACTATGGCAAGAAACAGTGGATACAGCAAAACAGTGTCATGTTGCGGTTAAGAGAGTTGAACAGAGGTTGAATAGAGAGAGCCTTAGGTTTAAGGTTATTTTGTAGTCTCCTACATAGGTGGAAGGGCAAGGACAAGTTTAAGAGAGAAGTATTACATCCCATTCTAGACCATGTGCATGCAGAGACAGAGAGACACTTCAACAAGACAAACTGTGATATTATGAGGAGTATACAAGCACCAAACCCCAAAAGTAAGAGCTTTTTGTCAGAGGAACTGGTTTTAGATTTGGGTCGTCTGTTTGAATGTGACATGGAAGACCTTAAGCATGAGCTGTATCAAGCAAATAATATTGTTCAAAGGAGAGCACAGTGTGGGAATGACCTCTCCAGTGTTTTGGAGTTTACCTTATTTCTAGAGCCATACAAAAAGGAGTTTCATCAGCTTATTTGTTTGTGTCGAATAGCTCTAGCCTTGCCTGTAAGCAGTGCTACATGTGAACGTAGCTTCTCAGTGCTAAAGCCTATAAAAATCAATATGAACAATATTGGAGTTTTAAGTAAGACTGTATTGAGTTGAATGTAAAGCTTGTACCTGTGTTTTTTATTCTTTTTATCTTGTGTCAAAGTCTTCAGCTGCCAGCTTTTGATGAGAGTATTTACTTTTTTTAGAGGCAGACAGTGTACCATACAATAGAAAATTTTATGTTGGTCAGTTGGATGTTAAATGTTCATATTTGAAAAGTATAAACTGTTTCTGCACAGAACATTTTTTGGAATATATGTCACTGAAAAATAAAGAAATGTTCTTGAAAATAAATATTGACAAGGTTTGTGATTTGAATGAAACGTTTTGTTCTTTAGTTGTCAGCTCTTGAGCCCTTTTGATATGCCACCCTTTCCTAAATCAGTACCCGTCTGCCACCTACCCTTTCAATGTGGCCGAATCAAAACAATTCTGCAAAGAAGAGTGGCGTAGATAGTGATAGAAGAAACTGATTGTCAGTTATCACTGACGCGTGATGGTAGTCATTGCCACCAAGAGTGGCACAACCAGAAATTACCCTAATTAAATAAAATCATTATTTGAAAACTGGATTTTGTATTTACTCAGGTTATCAACTTCTGTTTGATTATTGATTAAGTGTGACTAAACAGAAAAATCAGAAGAAATCTTGAAGGATGCTAGTTCTTCTTCACAGCACATTATCTAACCTAGCAGGTACATAAATATAAGTTGGCATTAACGCAGTTCTCATATAGGAAGAGCTAAAGAAGCTGTATGCTCAGCTGGAGGTCCACAAAAGGAAGAAGATGCTCGCCAACAACCCTCACCTTCAAAAGAAGCGCAACTCAAAGAAAGGGCTGGGTCGTACCCTAATAAAAAGGATAACAGAGATCCCGGAGACCATGCACTTACATCGCCAGTACAGCCGAGATGAAGGCAGTGAGCACGGCAGCAACCGTGGCACACTGAGGAGAAACCAGCTAGAGGCGAGCTATCAAGGTAAGTCCTCAGCTACATTTAATGTGATCTGCTCTGGGGAGTAGCTTAGCAACAGAATGGAGGGATAAACCTGGTGAAAAGGTGTCTTTTGTGTTTTTAAACTTAATTTTATGTTAATATTTAACATGTTACCAGGGAAGAAGATGCAAACATGTTAAATGTTCTTTAATTTATTTAGGTTATGTTCATTATCCTTTGGATATGATGCATCATCTGCTGAAAAGTTCTACATTCATTAGGTTTATACTGTTCTGTAAGGATGTTTACATATATTCATCTTCAACATGACTGTCATATCAATGTCTTGTTCTTAGTGACATGATATGGGGATTTTCTCTCAACATTATACATGCAGCCTCATAAAAAAAAAAAAATATATATATATATATATATAATATATATATATATATATAATATATATATATATATCCCTGGACACGTGCCACTGAGAGGCTTCTGATAGAAATTCTGGCAGATAATCGACCAGTCTTCGTAGCAGAATTGGCGGAGTTCATTAAATAAGTTAGTTTCCTGTCAGAGAAGCTACTTTTACCTTTTACTTAAGGTTGCTCAGTTTAATAGGGTCTGGGAAGCCGTTTTGGAAGGCTTAATGTCAGCCTGTTTTATTTGTTTTTATTTGATGTGAATTATGTGCGTTTGGGATCACTGGTTATTGTGTCCTAGTTCCAACCATGATCTGTCACCCTCAGATGATAGGAAATTGTTCAGGTTCAGAAAGAACCCAAGAACCACCAAGGCACAAGGCTATCACAGTATCACTGGAACACCAGGGCACTGCCCAACTACTGCATTGCACAAGTAGATAAAATAAAGTAGGACTGCTTTCAGATCCTTCAACTTAATCTCATCAACACTTAGCTGGTTGAAACCTGTTTACATTTGTTCCAACAGGAGTGTGATCCCAAACACACAAAAAAGCTGACTGGACCTGTATTCTGAATATTAAAAAAGAAAATTTTTTTATATTGTTGATCACAATTTTTTTTATGAATTACAGAACAATTCTGCTTAAGGAGAAGATCGATAATATATTCTGTAACATTTCTGTTATCTTTTTGTAGAAATTATTTTTTTATGTAGATGCATGAAAAATGCCTCATTTGAATGTGGGCCATCACATCATAGGGAAATGCTATTGGATCAGCATCACAATTTGAGGTGCAATTTGTTCTTTGCTTGGTGAATTAGACAAATAACTTTGGTAGCATACTGTCTAAGGGACTCATTTTTGGCTGGCTGAGTGATATTTTCAGTATCTTAACCATTTGGTTAAAAAATTTGTTTAACACACACATTGCAAGTTAGCTTGTATTAATCATTAACACCAAACAGAAGCTTAATTATTGCATTTTTCAACCACTGAGTCATTAACCAATGAAACTGCAGACTGATAAACCCTGAGTGCCAACATAAATGTCTGAACATCTAATATTTATAACTCATGTTTCCACTTCGTGAAGATAATACACATAAATCCTTTTAATATGTTTCAGTTTGTAACAAAGGAAAACATCACAGAGGACTAAACAGTAACACCTTGAAAATTTGGTTGAATAATAGAGAGATAGATAGTTTTAAAAAGAAAAACCTACTTAATCTGGATTTTGAAAATGTGCCCTTTTCTGTTTGTTACTCTGTTAATAAATCTTTCCTCAGGAAAACCTCGAGACGACTCACTGAAGAACAAGGTGACAGGACTGACAAAGTCACTCAGCTTTGACCATGTTTGTGAGCAGGATGCAGAAACTGTGAGCCAAACTGGCTCGGTTCCAGGAGACAAAACGACTCCTGTTGGAAGCGGAGGAGAGGGATCTCTCCTAGGTTCCCTCATTGGTCACAGACACACCAAGAAGCAGCTGGAACCCGTCAGGACTTTGCCAAGGCTGGAGCCGGCCGAATCCACCGAGTCTGTTCCGCTCTTCTGGAAGTCGGCCAGCGCTCACAACCTCACTCATGAGAAAAAACCCATCCACCTGCGGACCTCTATTATGCAGAAGTCTCTGAGCGTGATTACAAGTGCTAAGGAAAAGATGCCGGGACTTTCCAACAAGACTCAAAGTGTGGAAGATGCCAGTAAGAAGGGTCAGAAGGGACTGGAAGAGAGAACTCTTTCAGAGGTGGATGAGACGCCTGAACATTTCCCAAAAATGATCATTAGCCAATCAGTGGAGTACTCCAAGACTCCAATGAAGATGGGAATAATGAAACAACAGGTAACTGATGCATATATCTGATGCGTTTATCTTGAACTATTCTACATTTTGTCACGTTACAACCACAAATTTCAATGGATTTTAACGGCATTTTTATGAGATAGACCAGCACAAAGTGTTGAAGTGGAAAGAAAATGATACACAGCAACAATTTTTACAGATAAAATCCTAAAAAGTGTGGCATACATTTGGATTCAGCTGTCCATGGTCAAATCTTTGTACAACATTCTTCGGCTGCAGTTACAGCTGCAAGTCTATTGGAGTATGTCTCTACCAGATTTGCACATCTTAAGACTAACATTTTTGTCAAGTCTTCTTTTCCAAAATAAGAATTGGATGGCGTCTGTTAATTTCCATTTTCTTGGATTTAGGTTTAAAGTTGGGCAAGACCGTTCCAAAAATGATTAGGCCTTGATCTCAACCATTCTATTTTGGCTTGACTGTATGTTTAGTGTTGTTGTCCTGCTGGAACCTTCGCCCCAGGTTCTAATGTTTCGTAGCCCTTTGCAGGTTGTCTTCTGGGATTGACATGTACTTAGCTCCATCTATCTTCCCATCAATTGTGACCACCTTCTGTGTCCCTGCTGAAAAAAGGCATCCCCACAGTACCACCAATGTTAGTTTTCCTAAAAGTTTTCATAGAACTTCCTTCCTGACCTGTCTGCTGTTGTCCCTCATCTTCATAATGATGTTTCTTCACTAATGTTGAGATTAAATCACACACAGCTGGACTCTACTTACTATTATCAGATGATGTTTAAAGCAAATTTGTCACCCAGGATGTTTTAAAGGGAACTGAGGGCAAATCCATACCACAGTTTTCAGATTTTTTTTGTTAAAAATATTGAAAACCACAAATCATTGTCCTCCCACTTCACACTTTTTGTTGTAATATCCCGTAAAAATCTATGTATATCTATTGTGGTTGTAACATGACAAAAGGTGGAAAGGTTTCGGGAATTTAAAGGAGTTTGCAGCTCCGTATCTACCTAATTAATCAATCAGAGCATTAACTGGGCAAGAGGCAGGTGTAGGTTCAGTAAAAAAAAAAAATAATTAATTTATACAGACTATAATTTCATATGTCCTCAAATGTATAAAATGATTTTTGCTTACCCTAAAGTCCATGTCTTCACTAAAATTTACCTGATCAAAGCTTTTCTGGGATACCACCTTTCTATCTGTCTGTGCCACTGTGTTTGGTTGTGGAAAGCCTCTGAATCTTTATGAAAGCTGTTCTGAAACTTGTTCTTCATTTATTAATGCTGTTTCTGGCAAAAAAGCAGTAAGTCAGAACCGAGCATTAGTTCATTTAAGATGACTTTAAATAGTTCTAATATTGACCCACTGGTTGCAACACTGTTCCAAGTGCATTACAAATTGGTTGTGCCTTATGCAAATCACCCCTCCTCACCAACTTTATTGAAAAACTGCCCAGTAGACTTTGCTTAATCCTACAGAGAGACAGAAAACACTTTTACTGGTACACCAGACCTCTGTGGCGGAGGTAAAAAATCTCCTGAGCGCAGGGCAAAACTGAACAGCTGCATAATATCACATATGTAACAACTGCAGGGAGCATTATAAAATCCAATGGAACATTCTACCTTCTTTATTATTATTTTTTTTATATTTTCTGAATTAATCATTGAATCAGCTTATCTCAATCAAGAGATTGTCTGTGCGGATGTAAATGTAAAGTTCTTTCACAACTGATACATCAGAGATAATTGTTCCAAACAAAGCTTGTAATCCTCGATATTTAAAATTTTACATGTGAATCAGCGAAGTCTGACTGTGAAGGCTTTGTCCGATGTAAAACACTTTACTATTAAATCGGTTAATCTTTTAGAAGTACACTAGTATGGAAGTAAAATAGTCTCATTAGAATCAGACATTTTTTAGACATTGAATTTATAACACTGAATTTTTATCCTGTGCACTTATGTATGTGAATTTTTTTTGTACTTAAAATTTGCCATCAAAAATTCACCTGCAAGAATTCGCCTGAAAAAATTCACCTGCAGAAATTCACCTGCAAAAATTCGCCTGCAAATGTGTTGCCGCTTCTTCCGGTCACTTCAAAACAAGAGCATCTGCGGACAGGGTTGGGGGACTAGCTGTCATCAGGTCAGTCAAACATTTCATTCAGTTCCATTAGATGAAAAAAAATACCGAATCTGAAATGGGGGTTAATTACCTGGCGTTTTGTAATAATATATTTTTGGCAGAAAAATCTCATCACTGATTTTCATTAAGCCACTATCCAGCAAAGTGTTAAGAGACTCGCCTCTGCCCAAGGCAACGGTGTGTCACGTGATCAAATAAGCGTAATCTGATTGGCTAAAAGACGCTCGACTCGATCGAGTGCTGAATGCTTTAACACCCATTTGAGATTTGGGGTTTTTTTTCATCTAATGGAACTGAATTAAATGTTTGACTGACCTGATGACAGCTAGTGCCCCAACCCTGTCCGCAGATGCTCTTGTTTTGAATTGACCGGAAGAAGCGGCAACACATTTGCAGGCGAATTTCTGCAGGGGAATTTTTGCAGGCGAATTCTTGCAGGTGAATTTTTGCTGGCAAATTTAAAATACAAAAAAAAGTTCACATACATAATTGCACAGGATAAAAATTCAGTGTTATAAATTCAATGTCTAAAAAATTTCTGATTCTAATGAGTCTATTTTACTTCCATACACTAATGGTTTTTACAGTCCACCTTGAAAGGTAAGGACAGATTTCTCAGAACTATGTCAACATCAAAAAAAAGAAGTTTCGTTTTACCTGAAAAGCAACAAACATTTGGTTTTAATATAACTTATTCTAATACATTTGGTGACTGATATTGTGTTTACACTTGCAACCATAATAGTGTTTGTTAGATTGGTAAGATTTTCTGATCAGAATTTAGTGCCCAATTTCTGATCTCAGGTTTTTCTAAAGCTTTGACCTGCCCGTACCGATTTTGGACAACATTTTAAGAACTACAATATGATAATTTATCACAATAAAATTCAAAATATTTTTATAATGGAAATTTATTCTATATTTTTATAATGGATTTATGGACAGTTGTTATCGTGTGTATTCCTTGTCCCGCGAAGCAAAAGTTGTGGGTTTGACTCCAGCTTCCTCCTGCCACATGTCAATGTGCCCCTGGGCAAGGCATTTAATCCCAAGATACCGGTCAGAGCATCAGTGTATAAATCTGTCTGCGATTAGGTGAATGTGGCTATAGTGTAAAAGGCTTTGAGTGGTCAGTACGAGTAGAAAAGCGCTATATAATTTCAGTCCATTTACCAATTACAAACATTTTTAAATCCATCATGTTTCAAAGACACAGGTTTAAAGCTTAAGCATATAATAATAATAATAATATAATAGGGATGTAATACATCAAGCCTTCTTGTTATCTGCTGAAAGTCTTGCACTCACTTGGCAGCCTGAATTAACTGTAGACACAGTCTCAACACGTCATGGTAAATATCATTACCTTTCAAATAGCTTATTACAACTCTGTTTTCTCTTCACTTTTACCCCAGTATTAAAGTACTCAATGATACTGAAAATAGATAACTTCATAACAGCCTTCACACTGATGACTGTTGTTCGCAGTGCAAACTGGTAGCATTTTATGCACGGTGTATTAGGAAAAAGATCAGAGTTTTGAGTTTTTGACCATTCAGTTGTCAGTCAGGGCTCACTTCGATCAAAAGCCCTTGAATCTCTGTGTTATTTTAATTCAGTTAAATTCTCTTCTATTCATTTTATTTATACTGGTCCAAATTACAACAAATGTCATCTCAAGGCACTTCAAACCAGTCCACTTCACATGTGGTTCTACGGAATCTATGTATAATGTAAAGAATGGTCCAAATTTTATTTAGATCACACCCATTTATTGTTTATTATTTACAATGTAATCCTATGGTCAATGCAATTAAATCCTACTTTCAATACAGTAAAGTCCGTTGATCATATAATGCATATAATTGGAAAGAGTTATGATTACAGTATATATATTATAATGCAGAAACTTTTAAATATGGACAAAATAAAGGGAATATTTTTTTGAGTCCCTTGATGGAAGATCCCCAAATAATTTTTTTTAGGACGTCATATGGCCTTGGACTAGCTCTGAGCTTGATATTTGAAGAAACAAAAAAACAGCTTTATCTTATTGTTTTCTTATCTTTCATTGCCTTTTTTTTTTCAGGCGAGTGGCAGCCAGCCATCCATTTGCTCTGAGACAGGAAGGAGCCTGTATGACGTATCTGAGGCTTGTCCCTGGGAGCTGGATGAAGCTCAGACACCTTCTGAGGCAAAGACCCAGAAGCATGTGTCTATTGCTCCTGTAGAACCCGCCGCAGGCCGAAGAGGCAGCAGCAGTTCAGGAACCGCAAAAGTCAGTCGGTCTCAGCAGAGGCAGAAACATGGGCAGTCTCCATCCAACAAACGGCGCTCCAAGGAAAAAGGAGGAGAAAGGGAGGAAGGAAGGGAGGTGAGGAAATTTCGGCCACCCAAATCACCTCTCCCTCTCAAGCCGGACGTATGCCCCTGGGAGTTCGATGAGCAACCCGTGGTGGGAGGAGATTCCATCTCCCCTGACAGGATCAGGAGGAAGAAAAGTGTCACACCAACTGATGGGAAACCTAAAGGGCTCCACTCGGACCACTCCAAGTCCACAGGGAGCCTCTTACAGCCCCCAACTCTGATGGTGGAAATCTGCCCGTGGGATTACGGAGGCCCACTTTCTCCCAAGCAGGTGAAGACCTGCAACAGTCCCACTACACACAAGAAACGAAAGGGCTCCTCCTCATCCAACCACAAATTTGAGAAGGATCAAGCAAGGGAGAAAAGCAGGGAGAGGCGGGGCTCGTCCAGCAAGCCACCATCAGAGAGGAGACGGGTCAGCCAGTCATCAGAGGGTGGGGTGCTGCTTTCAGAGCGGCGGAGGAGCTCGACCAGAGACGCCGAGGTTTTCTCCCGTAACACTGAGTCCTTGCAAACACACCTCGCTCAGACTAAAAAATCCCCTGAAAAAAAGAAAGAGAAATCTTTGAGCAGTAGTTACAAACCTGCAGTTCTAAGCAGCACAAAAATGGTTGATGTTTGCCCCTGGGACTTTCCAGAGAAAGATTCAGGGGAGAGGGCATGATGACTGCTGGGATAATTTCATCTTTTTGTACTCCCTGACTGAGAGCTCAGAGAACAAAGAGAAACTGAAAATATACCAGTGAATTTGGTAAAAGGTTTTTTCTTCATGTCATCTTACTAAAAAGGGTTTTGTAAGCCCTTTATTTCTGCTGTCCAGACAGACTTATTTAAAAAGCTCTGAATGCAACCTTGTCACTTTAAAATTACATTTGTTTTATCTACCCACCTGCTTGCACATCTGTTAGAGTTTGTATGTTTTATCACCTTTAACACATCTTAAAGATTTGTGAACGATTCGTGCCTGCATTAGCAAGCCAAGCAGGCAATCATCCATCTGTAAAACCCAGCGTGTTCCCAGCCTGAGCTTCCCTCATGCTGGAAACACAGACGTGGAACAAAAAGAAAAAACTTCAGGAGAATAGAAAATATGGGCTCAGAGGCTCTTTGACGCAGGAGTAAATCAGCAGACACAGCTACAATTCCTTTTCTTTGGGCCAAATGCATAATTAATAGTATGAAAACTGTCTGTTGGATCAACCAATTGTGGGAAAAACAAAGGTTTGCAGCACAGCTAAATGAGGGAAACTATGTTTAGGTTCTCAATTCACAGTGCCTTGCAAAAGTAGTCATTTCCCTAAAACCTTTCACATTTTTTCACATTACAACCACAAACTGGTGCATTTGTATTGAGCCCTGTGCCACTATTTGCCTTCAGAAGTCAACTTATTCTGGAGGCTCTAGGCTAGAGTTGGCATGTGTGTAATTTAACCTCTGTGTAGTTTAAATACAGCTGTTCTGTGAAGGCTTCAGAGGTTTTTTCATTCAATTCAGTTAATTTATACGACAAAATTTGACTCAAGGCACTTTACAAAAGACAAACAGATCCAGTTTATATACAGAAATATACATATACATACAAATCAATTCACTTATATGGACAGACTCAAAGTCGATTACTTTATACCGTTTGATGCTAGTTATAAAACCCTACTGTCAAATTAAGTTAACTATTTCAATTAGAAAAAGTTTTCTATTTAAGAAAACCTACGTATCTGACCTTGCAGCAATCCCTCATACTGAGCAAGCATGTGGGTACAGTGGAAAGAAAAACTCCTCTTTAAAAGGAAGAAACCTCTAGAAGAACCCGGTTCTTACTGGGGGTTTGAGAAGACAGAGCAGACACACAAAAGACACAGAAGCCCTGGTCCAGAAGTTCTTTCTATGTTACAGTAAAGAGTTAATGGCAGCAGTAGCTCCTGTAGTGGCTTTAAACTCAGCCATACATATAAGCTATGAACCTGTAGTACAATGTATGGGCAAAAGAACAGAGTACATATAGGGCCTGATCTAAAGATTTGCGTGTACAAAACCACACGCAAACCTCTTTGCATCAGTAAAGCTGATCTACAAACAAAACCAAAATCAGAGGAAGTGCGGGCGCAAACTTTTTTGCGTGTCTGCCTTCATGAATATGCAAAACATATGATAATGATCCACACGCAAAATTATTGGAAGGAGGATATGCAAATGTCATCCCTTACCAACTGCAATGCAATTTTCAAAGCCTGAAACGGTTTGCGGGCGCAAATTTTGCGTGTGGATTTAGCAGGTTTGAAATGCACATGCCAACTGGGACGCAAAAATGTCTGCTGTCACTCTGGCCAGAAGGAGGCATAGATAGAATGACAGATGAGAGGGAGAGAAAATCTTCTGTACATGTGCCAACAGATTGGGTTGTCAAAAATAAAAATATAAAAAATAGATGAGAATAGAGGATTTTATGTAGGATTATCTAAGCACTGATTTGGAGCCAATCACAAACAGAAGCCATGATATTTCTCCTTTGGTAAAACTCTTCATTCAATATCATTCCAGTGTAACATCACTGTTAGTGATCATCTGCTGAACGTGCACAAACCTGATCATGGTAAAATACGCACATAACTGATCAAGCGCGCACACCTCATGCAAGACTGTGCTTTGATGTTGATAATATAATTAATAGGAAAGAACTAAAGACATTATAAGGCAGATTAAATCCTTAATTTGCAAACTGGATGCTAAAATCACCATTGTAAGGCAGCTTTTCCATGTGGTGACAAAGACGGCGTATGCTTTAACCTTGTCACCATGGACAGTAACGTTATATCATTGCAGGGCAATCAGAGCTGGATCCGTTTGATTACGTTGTTTAAATGTGAACATATGCCAGAGGAGGGTTTTGTGTTTATGTAGTTAAAAAATTATTTTGTGTCACCAAAAAACAATTTAAAACAATCACACACGTTGTATATCCCTAAAATATTTGCAAAACAAACAAAACACATTTGGTAAAATCATTGGAAAATAATTTATTTTTACGTACATAAATGTTTGATTTAACTTGTTTGCAGGACAGTTAGGCGACGCTATGTTTAAAATTAGCAAAGCTGCAACATACAGATTGCCAACTCCTCCAACAATCTATTTTTATGTTGCTAATATTACGTTCTGGCTTAAATATTGTGGCTGTTTATAATAAACTACAAACTCTTCAAACATATGCTTTCAAAAAACACAACAGAACCCGGTGAGTCTCCGAAAAGAATTAAAAGATCAAGGGAGACAAATTAATTAACAGACATATTTGTCTTTTATATTGTTAATATTGATTGGCCAATTTGTTGCGAGTTATGTCCAAAGAAAAATAATCTCGTCAGGGCAGAGGACAAGTCTGCAGTGAGTTGCACAACAAAATTTAACTAACTGTAGCACTCCAGAAAAGTAAGGGCCGAACGGAATGGAAGGAAAAAATTAGCAACTGGATCATTTATAATGAAGCAGCATAACAATTCCTGCATATTTCTAGCAACACAGCAGAGGGTCTGTTTGCTTTTCTACTTGTTCCGCCCAGTAGCACACACAATATCCTCATTTAAATAGGGAGGTCTGGACCTGTTATCCATCTTTGAAAATTGCACGCAACACGCCCACTTATTGCACGTGCAATTTATTTATAGTACACACAAATTAGAACCCGCTATTTGGGATCTTTGAAGATCAGGCCCATAGTTAGCGGCTTTGTCAATATTTAAAACCATTCATTTTCCTTCCGCTTCACAAATATGTACTACACTGTGTTGAACTGTCAAGCAAAATCCTGATAAAGCATAACAAAGTTCATGGTTGTAATATGACGAAATGTAAAAATGCACAAAGGCTATGAATACATTTGCAGAGCTCTATGTACTTTTTTTTTCTTTTACAAAGTCATTGCATGTGGTAAAACTATCCAGCATCAAATAACTAAATGTTTACTGGTGAACATGTTCTCAAATATGACAGTGGGAGTTTAGATGTTGTTACGTCTGGTATTTTTTCACTTACAAAGCATACGCTCCTTTTGAAATGGCTTGCATTGCTGTCGGAGTTGTCCAACTGCATTTCATATCGCATGCTGTTTACAGGTGAACAGTACTGAGGTCGATATTTATTGGGCTGGGTGTCATATTTTTATATGTATAAAGAGACACTCTTTCATCGTAGGCTGTAGTTTTCTACACATGCAGTGGAATAACGAGGACCAAAGCTGAATCTGCCTATCGTGGATGTTGTGAATAATGCATTTTGTCCCCTCCCTAGCCCATTTTGTCTGCTTGGATGCGCCTCCCCTCAAACCATTGCACATATTCAGTCGCTAAAATCCCTTTGCATGACAATTTTGTTTCTTTCTCTCTCGCTAACGGACTTTGAGTAATTAATCATTTTGGCACCATATCCAACATAAACAACAACAGTCAGCCTGTCTGTCCCGTGATCAGCCACCCACCACTGACAGCTCATGCCACTGTGTCAAACACAGCACTTAGCTCAGCTTCAGGATGGTTGTGTTTGCATGACAGTGAGAATATGAAGACCCCATAAATTCACTGTAAGCATAAAATAAACATTACATGTCTTATAAAATACTTAAAGGATATTTTCAAGCACATTCATTTACATTTTAGATGTTTTTATCATGCACTTGATGTGTTACATGAATGGCTTTATAATCAGATGCCTTTTTTGTAATGGAATGCCCTCATTTGCCTACTACACCTTGTTTAATGCTTGTTATGCAGTATATTGTGGCTCCAACAGCTTACAAATGGGTGTACTATCCACATGGGATTATTTATACAATGTATTCTTATTGTGTTGCATGTATATAAAGTAAATAATGTTCTCTATTCTGCATTAAATATTTCTACAAAACCCAACTCGCTGCAGCCTTCAGTTCTTTTCAAGACTGCAATAGTAAAAACGTGTGTAAATACAGATCCCATACTGCTGTCTATGACAAAAAATACCGTCACGCTCTTCTGCAGCAAACCCATCATTTCACTGTGATAATTCTCTCCATTAAAAACACTACAATTGTAGCTATTCTCTGAGTTAAATATATATTTCAATATAAAACACACTCACATGTTGTTGGTACTTATTCAAATCAAGTAGCTTTACATAAATCCTTCTTGAAACTGTCAGCACAACACTGCCACCATATGGTATAACAGATTTATTGCATGTTGTTTACTTAAAAGTTCCCTTCTACCAAATTGCAACTCCACTGAATCCTCAGATTTTTCTGTAATTTCTTTGTCACAATCGAGTCACTATAAGTTAGATAGTCAAACGTAATTTTAAAAAGGCATTTCCAGCACAGATGAGCAGATCTGAATTCTGCATCCACAACTTTAAGATCCATAAGAGCATTGTTTAAATGATGCAGCACTTTAAGAAAACTAAACGTCCAAGTAATGTTATCCATCACATTGGAAGTAAAGATGGCTTTTGCAATAACTGGTTTATAAGAGCAAAACGTAACTTTGTACACCCATGTTTAACCAGTCAAACGTGCATCAACTCTTAGTAACCGATTTCCTTCTACACTGACAAGTATTAATATGATACAGGCCTAAGTAAAAGTACTTCTCTTTAGTGTTTTGTGATCATTTACCAAAGAGATAGTAAAACAACCAGTTTAAACAGCAGTGATTAATTTATGTTTTAACTTTCAGGCTGCAGACCGGCATTTTCTCAATGTCTACACCAGCTGGGAGCTCATAGAAAACTAAACGTTTATCTTGAGTAAATTAGGATATTATTGAAAAATTTATTTGTTTCAGTAATTCAATTTATAAAGTTAAACTTGTATATTTTTAGATTTATTACACGGAAAGTGATATATTTTAAGTTTTTATTTATGTTAAAAAGGATTTTTCATATTTATGTCATGTCCACTATGTTGTGGCTTATGCAATTATAGGGAAGACTGCAGGCTTGACAGTTACCCTGTACAAGTAGAGTAAGCCACAAAAAGCTGGTCCTGTATACAAGCATATTAATGGAAAATTGAGTGGAAAGATAAGTGTGGTAAAAGAAGCTGCACAAGGAACAGTAATAAAAGCATCCTTTAGAGAACTGTGAAAAAAAGAGAGGAGAGATTTACAAGGCATTCACTGTTGCTGGAGTCAGAGCTTCCAGAGTGACCACACACAGAAGTATCCAGGACATGGGCTACAACTAATTCATTCCTTGTGTTAAACCAGACCTGAAACAGAGACAATGTCAGCAATGTATTGTCTTGGCAAATGATAAAAAGAAACTGAACTGTTGCTTAGTGACTCAAAGTCCTCTTTTCAAGAGAAAGTAAAGTTAGCATTTTATGTGGAGGTCCCAGAGTCTGGATGCAGGGTGGAGTGGAGAGGTGCATTGTCATCTATTGGTGTTGGTCCACTGTGTTTTCAAGTCTAAAGGCAGAGCAGCGATCTACCAGGAAACCTTAGGAGACTTGATACCTCGCTCTGCTGACAAGTTTTATGGAGAGCCTGATTTCATTTTCCTGCAGGACTTAGTACCTGCCCACACTGCCAACAGTACCGATACCTGCTTTTTTCACCTTGGTATCACTGTGCCAGGAGGCCCAAACAAAAATGAATGCACATGCTGCGCAGCACATGAACATACTTTTAATTGGCCAGTTTTCTATACTAAAAATCCATTTTAAAAACTAAGCAAAATTAACAGAACTAAACACTTGAAATATATCACTGTGTGTATTTAAGCTATATGAGCATTACTCTTCATTTAAATTAATGAAATAAACATTTTAAGATATTCTAATGTGAGAAGATGGAAAAAGACAACACCAGTCTTCTGCCGTGGCCATGCAGCTGTACCCACAGAGCTTCTCTGTCAGTCCAGACAGTGTGAAAGCGTAACATCAATCATTATGGACAGCTTTCCTCGCTCTGCAGCACAAAGCTGCAGGAATAAACCCTATTTATATGAAGTTTGTTGGATTCTGGGAGAACACGTTTCTATCAAATGAGGTAAAGATAATGTTCAACCAGATGTGCTTTGGTATTTTTAATAAGACCTTGACCAGGACTAAACAAGTAAACACATGCTGACACTAAAACAGAAACGTGTTAAAGTGATTGAACGAGGCTTAATGAAATCAAAGCATGTGATCTGACATATTAAAGATAACTTGTGAATGTACAAAAATACTGGCTGGCCTAGTGACTTAATGTATTGAGGAGACTACTGTCTCAGAGTCATTTCAAACCAAAGATCTCTGCAAAAAAGATATTTCTAAAAATCACCATAAAGTACTTTTATTTATTTTTTTTATTAAACTTGACCTGGTCCCACACAAAGCAAATTGCTTTGGTAGTTCTCTAACCTTAATGCTGTGTTTATGCTGTTAGGACAGAAGTTAGTTTTAACCAGTTGGTCAACATTGTGACCCACTTTGGATTAAAGAGGACACTGGAGCCACCGTCACAAGGTCACAATTTTGAAGTTTACAATGTTCAGCTCAAAGTTCACTAACTTCCTACACAGAATAAAGTAAGAAGAACTTTTAAGATGATAAAATAATGCAGTTTGTGTTAATGACTCTAATCCAAATTAAATTTGCTTTTCATTAAAAATCTTGGTAAACATTTTTTAGTTATCTTTATTTTACCTTGTGATAGCACCTTGTTAACCTGCTCTCTCTCAGAAAGATCTTATGGGATTTCTTTCTTTCAGAAGGCCCCTGGTTAAAATCCTGGCTATAGTCTTTCTTCGTGGCGTTTGTTCTTCCTGTGCATGTGTGGGTTCTCTCCAGGTACTCAGTCTTCCTTTTATCACCCATAAACATGGATGTTGGAGTAACTGGGTTGTTTAAAGTAGGTGAAAGCGTGGGCTTGCACAGTTTTTGTCATGTGTGTCCCTTTGTTTTTATGTGACGGACTGCAGCTGTTCAGGGTGTAATTTCTTACCCACTGACTGCTTGCGTTAACCTGCAGCGACCTCACCATTATTATTATACTGAAATTGGCTTTAACTGATTCTGATCTTACTGCAGCTAAAACGCCTGCTGATGCAAAATCTACACAAACCAAGGATTGGACACCAATTTGTGATTTTATAGTGTTGAGCTGTATTTGAAATACTATGGTGATGGGCCTGAATGGGTTGTACAGAAACTTACATTTAAGACAATATACCCCTGGCAGATTTGATTTACAATGATCTTTTAATTTGACCCACATGTTTTGTGGAATTAATTCTGAGGAGGGAGCTAAAGATTATGCACATGGAAAGGAGGTATTCTAACCTCAAAGAGCTCATCACCAAAGATCAGAGGTGGGTAGAAACTAGTTATATTTACTCAGTTACAGTTATCAAGTACATTTTTGAAAAAAGAAAAGTACTTCCGTGGGTAGATTTAGTGGGCTATACTTTTTTCTCCTACTTGAATAATATTGTTTTTGAAGAAATGCAACTCTTACATGGACACAATTTCTGTCTACGCTACCCACCTCGAGTAACTTTACTGATTGAACAACAAAAAAGCACCAGATGCAAATCTTCACAGTTTATGTCAAAGGGAGATTTCTTGTTTGTACTCAAGCTTTATTGTTTTAATGCTCTTTTCTATCTGCTGAGCCTGCTGGGTCATTTTAACGTCAATATACAGTAATGGTAATCAGGAGTTGTACAGGTGTATTGTCAGTGGAAGTACTTTACATTGTTCTATACTTTTCCTACTGTAAGTATTGGCTTCAAAAGCTTTATGTTGTGGAACATTGTTCATGGGAACATATGCTTCTTCTGCCTGTACTTATTTTGTAAAGATGCTTATTATTTGTACTCATTTTTATTTTATTCTTTAAAATACTTGAATTTCCTTATTCTTTTAAAATTTTGTCTGTCTAATTACAATATTTTAACAAATAAAATCAGACGGTTTGATGAGATACTCAGTAGCCTTTTTACCAAAAACATTTTTACTCTTACCTCTACTTGAGTAAAGATATGTTGAAGTAATGATGCTCCTATCATATACTTGAGTACAACTTTTGACACCTCCGCCCACCTCTGCCATAAATAAATCATCAAAATATCAGGTCAACAAGCTGGTGAGCAACTTTAAGGAGGGTGCACTCTAAAAGGTAATACCTACTCTTACTTAAATTACTTTGGTTGGTTTACTCAAGTCTCACTAAGTAATGTACAGGGGTTGGACAATGAAACAGAAACACCTGTCATTTTAGTGTGGGAGGTTTCAGCCGCTTGTACCCAGGATCTTGTGAAGGTTCAATTAGCAGGGTAAGAGCACAGTTTTGCTCAAAATATTGAAATGTACACAACATTATGGGTGACATACCAGAGTTCAAAAGAGGACAAATTGTTGGTGCACGTCTTGCTGGCGCATCTGTGACCACGACAGCAAGTCTTTGTGATGTATCAAGAGCCACGGTATCCAGGGTAATGTCAGCATACCACCAAGAAGGACGAACCACATCCAACAGAATTAACTGTGGACGCGAGAGGAAGCTGTCTGAAAGGGATGTTCGGGTGCTAACCCAGATTGTATCCAAAAAACATAAAACCACGGCTGCCCAAATCACGGCAGAATTAAATGTGCACCTCAACTCTCCTGTTTCCACCAGAACTGTCCGTCGGGAGCTCCACAGGGTTAATATACACGGCGGGCTGCTATAGCCAAACCTTTGGTCACTCATGCCAATGCCAAACGTCGGTTTCAATGGTGCAAGGAGCGCAAATCTTGGGCTGTGGACAATGTGAAACATGTATTGTTCTCTGATGAGTCCACCTTTACTGTTTTCCCCACATCCGGTAGAGTTACGGTGTGGAGAAGCCCCAAAGAAGCGTACCACCCAGACTGTTGCAGCCCAGAGTGAAGCATGGGGGTGGATCAGTGATAGTTTGGGCTGCCATATCATGGCATTCCCTTGACCCAATACTTGTGCAAGATGGACGCGTCACTGCCAAGGACTACCGAACCATTCTTGAGGACCATGTGCATCCAATGGTTCCAACATTGTATCCTCAAGGCGGTGCCGTGTATCAGGATGATAATTCACCAATACACACAGTAAGACTGGTGAAAGATTGGTTTGATGAACATGAAAGTGAAGTTGAACATCTCCCATGGCCTGCACAGTCACCAGATCTAAATATTATTGAGCCACTTTGGGGTGTTTTGAAGGAGCGAGTCAGGAAACGTTTTCCTCCACCAGTATCACGTAGTGACCTGGCCACTATCCTGCAAGAAGAATGGCTTAAAATCCCTCTGACCACTGTGCAGGACTTGTATATGTCATTCCCAAGACAAATTGATGCTGTATTGGCCGCAAAAGGAGGCCCTACACCATACTAATAAATTATTGTGGTCTAAAACCAGGTGTTTCAGTTTCATTGTCCAACCCCTGTACATGTTGAGCATGAGAAAGTATAAGACTAAGTTACATTCATCTTAGTAAAGTATAAGAAAATGTTCTTGTTACCGAAGTAAATGCTTGAGTTCAGCATCACACATGCACAGTAAAGAAGCGCAGGAAGCTCCCAGAAACTTTGTGGACTTGCACAATGAAAGAAGCTGAGGTTCTCTTAAATAGGATATATGCAAAATCCACTTTTTTAGCTCTTTTTTTGTGTATTGAGAGTCTCTGAAAGTCTAGAAAATTTGAATTTAGTCTCTCCAGATCCTGCAATGACATATTTAGATGCTTTTTGGGTCATATTTGGTCAGTCTGTTCAGATTTTTCCATTTTCTATTACGTTTCGTTCTCTATTACATCACAGTATTTTCTGTAGAACTTCTAAAGATGGTCATGAACTTCCGGCTAACCAATCCAGCGATTACACCATTTTTTTTCTCGCAGTATTCTTGTAGTTCAAGTTGAAGGATGCCAAAGCAGCAAGCGGAAAAATCGAAATGTTCTGTTGTCGGGTGTATTAACCCACACCAGTCATTACACCATCCCCCAGGGTCAGAACCTCTTCGGAGTGCCTGGTTACATTTTATTTTTCATGGAAATGTCATCAGTGGGGAAAGTCTTCGTTTGCACGAAGCACTTCAGGGAGGAGTGTTGGCAACCTCGGCCAGCCGAAAGACTCCGTTTGCCTGAGAGGTCAGTTCCTTCTGTCTATGGAAGCGACGAACAGAGCAAAGAGGTAAGCTGCAGATAACGGTAAAATGACAGCAAGCTTGATTGTTCAGGTGTTGGTATAACTTACTGGCTGTTGTTTTGATAGCACAGCTTCGTGCCTCCTGCTAATGTTAGCCCTGTGCGCTCACTTTTAGCTCCTTAAGGACATCACCTTACTGTGTGTTTTGAAAAACAATATCAGACTCTGGCTCAAACATGTAAGGTTGAATGGAAAGCTCTGTTTTTGACTTCTTTAAATAGATTTGAGGCATAAAAAGCTTCTGCTCCGCTAGATTATAGTACCACTAATATAAAAATACAAAAATGGCCAAACGAGTGCAGTGGAAGGCTCCGCAGCCTGAAGGGGGGCGGGGATGTGAAGTGCCTTATTTGCATTTAAAGAGACCGCAGCCAAACGAGATGGTCAGAAAGGAAGCTTAAAAAATGAGTAAAATTAACACCTGAAGAGCTACAATAACGACAAATTCTAACCAAAGCATTACAGTTTCACTTTATACAGACCGCATCTGAATGATTTAAATAGGAAAAGGAAGGATGTAAAAGCATGATTTGTCCCCTTTAAGGTGAGTTATTTAACTTCAATATATTTCCATGTGTCATGTATGACTTTATTATTCACATTTATTCTTACAGGGTAGTTTTTCATGAAAAAGAGGATGCATAAAAGTATTTTTAGACTAATGCTAATGTTAACATGGGCCTTAGGGGCCAACATTCGCAAAAAACTGCAGTGCATTTAAGTTGAGAGCTCTGAACATTAATTACCTGTATTTCAAATACAGTGCTTGACCACGTTTGTAAACGTAAACCCAGCCTGCCAACATGCATGTACCCTTAATTTTACTGGGTCATGTGGAGGGTAATATGACATTTACAAATGATCCGATTCTTTACCCTGAATGACAGCACTCAAGTCTACGTTAGTTAGAGCTGTTCTTTATTATTTTCATTTAATTAGCAAATAAATACAATACAAGAAAACGGTAGATGTAGGAACACTCTACTATTTGTTACATGGGTATTTTATATTTATATTTTGAAATTTAATATTTATAAAAATATATATACATTGCCTTTTTTGGCAAGAATATACTGTGGTTCTATTTTTCACCTTTTGAATTAATATTAAATTTACCTAATGCAGATGATTCTACTTTTTTGTGAATTTAACTCACAAAAACAGGTATGTATTGTTTTTCCCTTCTTGCAGACCAATGATGTCATTGCCATGAGGACTGCTGTCCTGCAGTGTCTCTCGGTTTTCCTCGGGGATGATGGAAGAGAGATCTACTATGTCTTTCTTCAATGTAGTGCAGTTTGGTTTGTTAGAGGTTGTGCACTAGGAAACCATTTTTATTTTTTTTTACTTAATATCAACAGGATTCAGATGCCATGGCAGACTTCACATAGGTTCCTGTGGGGTTATTAACTGTTATTCCTGAAGTCAGTCAGCAGCCAGGTCCAAATGCTTTACACCATGAACCATCCATTCTGGAATGCACAATTGTCATGGATGATATTGAAAGCTGCAATAAAGCTGTTTGCCTTATTTTTGGACTGATCTATGCCCTTTATCTTGACAATCCAAAATGCCTAAAAAACACCTTTGAGTTCATATAGAGGGTGATGCTCAGTCTGGGTGTAGGTAACCTCAGGCCAAAACTTCAGAGCTTGAACAATGCACTCATGCAGTAGAGGATCACAACAACAGATAACAGTTAAAGATGCTGAAAAAAAAAAAAGTTAAAGATGCTGAAGCAATTAATAACCAGTGGAAAGTACTTATGGTTACAGTCAGATACACGCAGAAGATTTTGGTCACTTGTAATATTTTATTTTGTACAGTTAGGTTCATAATTACGATATTTTTTGTATCGTATTCTGTTACAATGCAGTATTCTTAATTTAAAGTTATTTGCATTACCATTAGACGAGATAATGATAACATTTAGTCACATTTTTTAATTATCTTGATATTTTTCAGATTCGTAACATACTCGTACTTATCTTGTACTCGTCGTCTTCCGCTTCATCCGGGACCGGGTCGAGGGGGCAGCAGACTCAGTAGACACACCCAGACGTCCCTCTCCCCAGACACCACCTACAGCTCCTCCAGGGGGAGCCCAAGGCGTTCCCAGGCCAGCCGAGAGACATAGTCCCTCCAGCGTGTCCTGGGCCGTCCCCTGGGCCTCCTCCCGGTGGGACGTGCCTGGAACACCTCCTGAGGAAGGCGTCCAGAGGGCATCCGGTATAGATGCCCAAGACACCTCAACTGGCTCCTTTTGATGTGGAAGAGAAGCGGCTCTACTCCGAGCTCCTCTCGGATGGCTGAGCTCCTCACCCTATCGCTAAGGGAGTGCCCGGCCACCCTACGGAAGAGGCTCATTTCAGCCGCTTGTAACCAGGATCTTGTTCTTTCGGTCTTGACCCAAAGTTCATGGCCATAGGTGAGGGTAGGAACGTAGACCGACCGGTAAATCAAGAGTTTCGCTTTTTGGCTCAGCTCCGTGTTCACCACAACAGACTGGCATAGCATCCCCATTACTGCGACAGCCGCACCGATCTGTTTTGTGACATAGCACCCCGTATTGTAAATTAGTTGACTGTCTGTAAGGGGCTTTCACTGTTTTACTAAATGTTTACTTATAACTACTAAAATCTGATTATTTTTCAATTAAATGTTAGAATGCTTACAGCCCCTACTTGTGACAGTTCAAAATAAACTAAACTTTATATTTAGCCTGTAAGTGGACTTAAGCCACTTTGTGGTATTACTGTTATTGAGCCCTGTGGAAGGACTTCATTTGTTTTGTACTTCATGTGTTTTACTGGCCACATTGGCCTTTTGTAAAGATGCTAAGGATGGCATTTCGTTAATAATAAAACACTGAACCTTGTGAACTTATCATCTTTTGTTGTAGTCATTTTCTTCATTTAAGGCAATCAGTTTCCTAGATTCTGCCAACCGTACTGTTCATGTAAGTGGGACTAACTTGATTTAGCTGAGTTAAGAACAGATTAATTTTCTTGCTATTTCTAAGTTGAGACAACTTCATCAAACTAAGTTAAATTAACTACACAAAAATAAGTCTTAGTTATACTGAACAAGTATATCTTAAGTAAACAAAACATAGGGCTAATAGTTATACTTACATTTTTCAAGGCAGTCTTTTCGTAGATTGTTTTAAGTAAAGTGAAATTGTCAGATTTTAGAATGTATGATAGCTGTGATGCCAGTAAAGATTATTAAGAAGTATAGAAACAATTTCTAACATTTCATTTTTAATAAAATGTAAATGAAAACTGATTTTTTTTATTGGATACTCTTATGGTGTTTTATTTTCAGAGATGTTTTAGTCATTTCCTGTCAGATGCAATTCAATTAGGCCCATTTCAGTTAAATTCGGTTTATTTATATTGTGCCAATTCACAACACGTCTCAAGGCACTTTACAAAGAAAAGTCAGTTCAATCAAATGATATAGATTCCAAGTGAAGTACCCACATTCCAACTGATCCCAGTTATTAAGCAATGCAGCCAAGCTTCTTGGTTTGAATGAACATAATTTTAAATCTAAATATTCCGGGGCATGAATAATTGTGGGCTTACCTAGATGCTGTAACTCGGTTTCAAAGACCTGCTTAGTAATAGGAGCCTTAAGAAAACACCAGATAGGCCCGTTTTATGACGTCCAATCAGACGTGTCCCTGAGCTTGGGTTTTCCGAATAAATAAAAATGGAGTACAATCCCTTAATTTTGTTTTTATTATAAGTTATTGTTAGAAACTGCAGTTAAGCTACAAACACTTAAGAACTTTGAGGTCTCTTTTATTCAGGCAGAATGTAGATAAAGTAGATCCGCATTTGCAGTAGCAAACATTTTGAAATTATAAATGTTCTTGTTTGTCAGTTAAAATCTCACCCTAAAATAGCCGAAACTGTGGCTACCATTCTTGAACTGTGGTCGGTCGGGGCGCACAAGCTTATTCCAAGGGCCGCTAATGGCCCCCGGGCTGCACTTTGGACACCCCTGTGTTGAATAAACCAAGCGCAAGTTTATTTATCTTTATTTCAAACAGACAGGCAGACAGACGGACAGGCAAATACCGACAAAAACATGGGTAATAAGAAGATAAGCACGGAGTGCGGCTGGTTGATGGCTTCACTTGCCCTGCGCTAAGCCTCCTGTAGGTGGTGAGGGGCGGTGACGCCATGAGCCAGCGGACATTACAGAGCTGTGCTTCGGCAGCCCGCCCCGATCCGGCCCGGTCCGGCCCAGCCCATCCAGCTCCAGCACGCGTGACACATCAGGACGGAAAGCAGCCAGCTTCACCAGCCACTTCACAGCAGGGATCCGTGCTAACAATATGGGCAACGTGCAGGTAGGAATCATTTTACCACTTGTTCTGCTAATCTACTGTTAGTGCCTTTCAGTTAGTGCATAGCCAATTCATCTGCTGCGTGGAGGGGTTACTTTGAAGACTAAAAAGTTTGTAAAATATGGGCTTGGGTCGATTCTACGGATACAAAAACAAATCATAATGATGAACCTCATTTTAATCAATAAAGCGTTTAAAGCAGGCTAGTATCGTCTATCATAGCTTTATTATTTCCTCTGTTCTCTGTGGAACGCGCATGGATTGCAAGTGACGCAGTAAGAGGGGCTGTGCTCTGCCAGAAGCAGATACATCAGAGAATTTCTCAGCAGGCAGATCAATAAGGCTGCATTGTGTTAAAGAGGAGAGGAGGCTGCTGCTGCTGTTGGCCCATGACTCAGCACAGCCAGCACCCTGCTCCTGTGAGACTGCTTCCTGGATGGAACACCATAACAGATCCTCTGAACCACCTCGCCCTCTGCTCATTTTCCTAGCAGTGTCAAAGTGCTTTCACATATGTCTAGTTTTAATCAGTTTGTGTTACTTTTTCTTTTTTCTGGTGCAATAAATACAAAATAATATTCAATTATTGGTCTCTGCTTTATTCCCCAGCCTACCATAGTCCCATTTGAGGACTTTGATGTTATGGCTGATACAAAAGCCATTAGAAAAGCATGTAAAGGTTTAGGTAAGTACACAGGAGCGTACTATATTCTGAAAACCATTTTAATGAAGAGCCTAGCTTGTGATTGTTGAGCCTATAGTATTTATTTTGTGTGAGATGTTGTAATTTACCTACTATAGGTCTGTATTGCTTCATGTTTTCCAGGCTCAGATGAAGAGGCTATCATCCAGATCCTGGCCAACCGCTCTGCAGCTCAGCGTGTGGAAATCAAACAGGCCTACTTTGAAAAGTACGATGACGTGAGTACCCCGCCCACCTCTGCTCTCTCTGTTTGCCCTCTTATGCAGGCTACACATCCACCAACCCTGAGCTCTGTGTTCTGTCAGGAGTTGGAGGAGGTCCTGAGGAAGGAGCTCACAGGTAGTTTTGAGAAGGCCGTCGTGGCGATGATGGACGCGCCTCATGTTTTCTTCGCCAAGGAGCTCAGGAAGGCCATGAAGGGGGCGGGGACGGATGAAGCTGTTCTGGTGGAGATCCTGTGCACTGCTTCGAATGAGGTGTGCAGTGAGTTGGTGGTGTGGATTAAATGGGAGTACATTGTGTTTGTGCTTTCATTTGTTTTTTTGTTTTTTTTGCACTGGGAACCATAGAGCTGAGATTCAAGGTACAAAATGTTTGATGGCTGTCTGTTGATTTTGACTCTACTCAGCCTCATCTTCATTTAACTTACAGGGTATCCTGAGCTACAAGGATGCATATGTCCAGGGTAGGTTTTCAAACTATCTACCAGTCTTACTTTCTGTTCGTTCTGAAAAATGCAGCCAAATTAAATACAGGGCCTTGCAAAAGTAAAACTTTTTCATATCTTGTCACATTACGACCATTTTTAACAATAATATTGTGTGGTGTGCATTTGTATTCACCCTCCGGGAGTCAATGGCTAAGTTTTGCTGCCATTACAGCTGCTATTCTTTTGGGGGTATGTCTACCAGCTGTGTCCATTTTTTCCTTGCAGAATAGCTCAAGCTCATTCAGATTGGATGAAGAGTATCTGTAAACATCTAATTATCAAGTCTTGCCAGATTCTTAGTTGCACATGGGTCTGCACTTTGAATGGGCCATTCTAACACAGTAATATGTGTTGATCTAATCCTTTGCATTGTAGCTCTGGTTTTATGATTAGGGTAGTTGTTTTGCTAAAGGCGAACCCTGCACCACTCTCAAGTCTCTAGCAGCTTCTAACAGATTTTCTTTCAGGATTGTCCTGTATTCCCATCAACTCTGACCACCTTCCAAGTCCCTGCCGAAAAAAAGGCATCCCCACAGCATAATGCTGCCACCACCGTGTTTCACAGTGGGAAAATATGTTCAGGGTGATTTATAAATGAAATCCAAATAAAGTTTGAAGTTGTGAAGTGGGAAAATGAGAAAAAGTTAACTGTGTGTGTGAATACTGTCAGTTTGGTAATCCATGTCATTTTGGTCACATTTCTTTCTGTTTGTTTTACACAATTATGGTATGGATAAAATTCTGCACAAAAATGTTGCAGTGAAATGTATGCAGACGCTAAGTAACTGTGATATCTGTGAGGTTATAGGTTTTGCTCTGCTACCTTTCAGTGAACGAGCGTGACCTGGAGGCAGATATAGAGGATGATACCAGTGGAGATGTTAGGAACCTGTTGGTCTCACTGCTGCAGGTACAAAACTGACTATTGTTACCATATCAAATGAACATTCTCTCAGGCACTGCTGCTTGAGTCTTGGAGGAGGGTCAGAAAGAAGAATAATTGTGCTCTTGTTCTTTCTCCTTCAAATTATTTCACAGAATCGTTCTTGATGCTGTTCTCGCCCACTGGGACATTAGTCACATAGCTTGGCACGCTTAGCCCTTTATGCCCTCTCCAGCTCTTTCCCCACATCCACCCTCTCCTTCCTCTCTTTTTCCTTTCCCCAGCTAAATAAAATAACAAATAGAGTGACTCGTGTTTTACTGCAGTGCCTTTCCAGAGAACTTGACTGGCCTTCAACGGTTTCCTATATATATAATGCAGACAATTGTCATCCCATTTCAATGCCCGGTAGTATTTTTGTTGTCCACCCTCTTTGACTTGGCTCAGCAAGCTTTTATCCCCTTCACTCTCTCTCTCTTCACCCATCATCCTGATCCTCTTCCCATTTTGTCCCGCTCTCTTACCTGTTATGTGTCTTCTTTCACAGGCAAGCAGAGACGAGGGCTACGAGGTCGACGAGGGTTTGGCCGAACAAGATGCTATGTCTTTGTTTGAGGTGTGGATGGATGTACTGCACACTTTCCTTCATAATGAGTCCAACATAGGCTTCTCATAATAAAAAGCATGCATTATTACAGTTAAATAGCATATAGCTCAAAGAAAACATATCTGAACCACAACGAGCAACATAGCTGCTGCAGCTGGTCAAAAAGATGCTCTATCCTTCTCAGATCCCAATGTTTAATATGTGATGGTACAGGTGAATACAACCCCAATTCCAATGAAGTTGGAATTTTGTGTAAAACGTAAAAAAAACAGAATACAATGATTTGCAAATTCTGTTCAACCTATATGCAATTAAATGCACTACAAAGACAAGATTTTTAATGTTCATAGTTTTTTTGCAAATATTCTCTCATTTTGAATTTGATGCTTGCAACGCATACGAAAAAAACTGGGACAGGGTCATGTTTAGCACTGTGTCATATCACCTTTCCTTTTAACAACATTCACTAAGTGTTTAGGAACTCAGGAAACTTATTGTTGAAGCTTTGTAGGAGGAATACATTCCCATTCTTGCTTGATGTACAACTTCTCCTGTCTCTGTTGTCATATTCTGTGCTTCATAATGCGGCACACATTTTCAACAGGAGACAGGTCTGGACTGCATGCGGGCCAGTCTAGTATCCGCACTCTTTTACTACGAAGCCACGCTGTTGAAACATGCAGAATGTCGCTCGGCATTGTCTTGCTGAAATAAACAGGGACGTCCCTGAAAAATGGCTGCTTGGATGGCAGCATATGTTGCTCCCAAACCTGTATGTACCTTTCAGCATTAATGGTGCCTTCACAGATATGCCAATTACCTATGCTGTTGGCACTAACACACCGCCATACCATGACAGACGCTAGCTTTTGACCTTCGCGCTGATAAAAATCCGGATAGTCCTTTTCCTCTTTGACCTGGAGGACACAACATCCATGATTTCCAAAAACAATTTGAAATGTGGACTCGTCAGACCACAGCACACTTTTCCGTCTCAGATGAGCATGGGCCCAGAGAAGCCAGCGGCGTTTCTGGATGTTGTTGATATATGGCTCTCGCATAGTAGAGTTTTAACTTGCACTTGTAGATGTAGCTCAAACAGTGTTAACTGACAATGGTGTCAGTTTTTAATGCAGTGCCTCCTGAGGGGTCGAAGGTCACAGGCATTCAATGTTGGTTTTCAGCCTTGTCGCTTATGTGCAGAGATTTCTCCAGATTTTCAGAATCTTTTGATGACATTATGGACTGTAGATGATGAAATCTCTAAATTCAATACAATTTTATGTTGAGAAACGTTGTTTTTAAACTGTTGGACATTTCTTCAGTCTTTCAGGAATGCTCCTTGCATACCCAATCATGACACTCACCTCTTTCTAATTAACCTTTTAACCTGTGGAATGTTCCAAACAGGTGTTTTTTGGAGCACGGCTCAACTTTCCCAGTCTTTTGTTGGCCCTGCTCCTGCTTTTTTGGAACATGTTGCAAGAATCAAATTCAAAATTAGTGAACATTTGCAAAAATGTTTATCAGTTTGAACATTCAATATCTTGTCTTTGTAGTGTATTCAACAAGTATTTGGTCATGCACTGGACCTTGTCTTGTCTTTTTGTTTGTGTTTCAAACTTGACAATGTTTGATGAAGTATTTTTAAAATCACTTCACCCAGCTGCTGTGTTCCACCTTGCACTACTGTGCATTAGCGACATTCTATCAATCCATCCATTGCTGTGCAGTTCCCAGCTTTGTATAATCAGAAATGTGTCTTTGTCATTGGATACAGAGGGGCGTAGCTCCCGATTTCACTCTAGCTGCCAAACTGTATTAGATGCTGTGGCTCTAATAAAAACCAGACAAGCTGAAATTAAAGCTGAGCCCTGGCTTTACGACACCGCTAGGATCATTAGATGCGAGTGCCTAAAAGCTGAACAGAAGTGGAAAAAGGATGAGCTGCAAGTGTCATTTTAAGTATTGCAGGACTGTTGGCATCGCTATCACGCAATTGTTAAACATTAAAAAAGAAAGTATTTATCAAATATCATTGTGTCACACTGTCACAAGACGTGTTTTGTTTAAAACTGTTAATTTGGTTTTAAATGTTCCTTAGAATGCTTATTTTGAACTTTCCCCAGAGGCCTGTGAGACATTTCTGAAGTTCTTTGTGGAGAAGGTGAATAATACCAGGACTTTTGTATGCCCCCCTATTTTTGACCCTCTAGTCTCTGTGCTTTCCTCTGCTGCTTTCTACCAGCTTGAGCCTGCGACTATCTTTACTGTATGGTGTGGTTGATCGTCTAAAGCCCTCAGGTTCCCCTGATGGTGTTCTACCAGCTCGATTGTTCAAAGAGGTTATTTCTGTTCTCTGTCCATCTGTTTTGGCTGTTATTAATCGCAGTCTGGCCTCAGGTGTTGTTCCTAAAATGTTTAAACAGGCAACAGTGCAACCACTGATCAAACAATATAGCCTTGATCCCTCTTTGCCATCAACCTTTAGGTCATTTTAAAAACTCTCCTTTTCCTCTAAGAATAGTTTATAATAAATTGGAAGCCTTTCTGGAGGAAAATATGGTGCTTGATGTTTTTCGATCCGGTCTTTAAACGTTTTCATAGCACAGAATCTGCTTTGTTGAAGGTTTTTAATGACATCTTCCTAGTTACAGATTCAGGGAACCATGCAATACTAGCTTTATTAGATTTAATGGCTGCCTTCGATACAGTTGACCGTAACATTTTGATATCTCGTTTAGAGTACTGTGCAGGTATCCAGGGTACTGCACTGGAGTGGTTAAAATCGTATCTGGCTGAGAGAACGTTTTGCGTTGGTCTTTTAGATCTTCTAGTGTTCCATTAACTTGTGGGGTCCCACATGGCTCAATTCTTGGACCTCTCCTGTTCTCCTTGTATCTTCTGCCCCTTGGCTCTATTTTCAGAAAGCATATGATTACTTTTCATTGTTATGCAGATTATACTCAGATAAAAAACAGGAAGAGAACTTCTGTGTGCAAGGTTTAAATGCATGTCTCAACAAACTAAAAGCTTGGATGCCATTTAACTTTTTAAATTATAATGAAAAAGAGACTGAGGTGATGATTTCTTTTTCAAATGTCACTAGTGGGTCTTCTTCTTGTGTAGACATTGGCTGTCTGGTAAATTATACAAAACCCATTGTTACAAACCTTCTGATTTTAGACTGGATGGACCGAGCAATGCAGTAGGAAAATCTAACTTTTTTCACTTGAGGCAATTGGCCTAAATAAAAAGTGCTTGTCGAAAGATGATTTTAAAACAGTAATTCATGCCTTTGTGACAATCTGTTTGGATTACTATAACTCTGTATCTTGGAGATTGTAAGTCATCCTTATCACATCTTCAGTTGGCCTTCAAACGTTGCTGCATGGCTTTTAACTGGTACATGGAGGGTATTACTCCTATTTTATCCTCTCTGCACTGGCTTCTTGTCCATTTTAGAGTTCATTTTAAAACTCTTTCATTTGTTTTTAAGGCTTTAAATGGTCTTGTCCCTGTCTACCTTTCTGAGCTATTGCACCTGCACTCCCCTTCTCGGTCACTCAGATCAGCTGATCAGCTGTTGCTGGAGGTGCCGAGGACACGGCAGAAGCTCAAGGGAGATCGGGCTTTTGCCGTTGCAGCCCCCAAACTTTGGAACGCTTTGCCACTGCAAATTAGAAAAGCCTCAGTAGCCATTTTTAAATCTGCTCTCAAAACCCACCTCCTTTCCTTGGCGTTTGACCCAGTATAAGTTGTTGATTTTATTCTATTTTATTTATTCCTGTTCATGTCGTATTTTTTTTAGTTGCTACTTTTACTTGGATTTTATTTCTATTTTTAATCATTTTATATTAAAATCTAATGTTTTTGTATATTTATTTTAATCATTCTTGTTGGTCAGCACTTTGTTCAGTACCTGGTGTTTTTAATGAGCTTTATAAATAAGGTTGGCTTGGCTCAATTGCATAGATATTGAACAGGATTTGCAAATTATTGTATTCTGTTCTTAGTTACATTTTACACAATGTCAAAACTTCATTTGAATTGGGGTTTTTGAAGCTTGTTAAATACACTTAATCATCAACTTAATCATGTTTGTGTGGCTCACATGAAAACCACTCTGGTAAGCATTATCCAACCGTAGCAATTTATTATGGCACTTGAAATTGGAAATTCTAACTGGATTGCCACCTGAAGTCAGCATTCTAGCTTGTAAAGTTGGAAGTTTCTTCTCAGTAACAACCTCAAATTGCTGTATGCTGCTTCGTGAACAAACCATATTAAAACATCTATTAATAAGCTGTATATTTGCACTTTTGAAAGACATTTTCCTTTAGTATATGTATGCTTGAATTTAACCAGTAGCCACTGAGCACAACTTCACCTGACAAACTGTTAAGTTTGGTAAAGGGTAAATCCCAAGATCTGATTTCCAAAGCAAAGGAGAAGCAGTATCAGACTCTACCAGGCGTTGCAAAGCATGCAGAGTACTTTCTACACATCCACCACTTGCTCTCCATATATTGCCAATGAACCCAAAGCATTTTATAGCTGCTAAATGTAAACGAACAAGTCGGTCTTCAGACCACTATGTGCAAACATGACCAGTATCAGCTGTTCTTGCATTGATTGGGTGTAGAGTGCTTTAAATAGACACAGTGTTTTCGTCTTTTCAGCTGCTGTTTTGGTAGCTCAGAAGGAATAACGGAAACAGATGTATTGATTTGGTTGAGAGTGGTGATCACCAGCACACAACTCACGCATCCATATAGTGATGGTTTAGTGATACAATATAGTTATGGTTATAGTGACACCTCATACACCCTTACATCCCTAATATTGCTTTCTTCACCAATTTACAAAACTTATGTTTTATAAGCATTTCTTTATCAAATTATTATTTTGGTTTGATCAGGCATGTCCTAAAATATGTGCAGTACCTTGCAAAAGTATTGATACCTCTTGACCTTTTCTGAGCTACTTCATCATGTTACAACCGCAAACCTTTATGTATTTTATCAGGATTTTATGTGCTAGACTAACATAAAGTAGTGCACAATTGGGAATTGTGGAAAAATGGCACAGTTTTAGAAGATTTTTCAGATAGAAATCAGAAAAGCATGGCATTCGATTAGATTTAGCCCCCATTACTCACATACACCTGAATAAAATCCAGTGCCACCAACTGCTTTCAGAAGTCATCTAATAAGTAAATATAAGTGTAATTTAATCTCACTGTAAATACCGGCGTTCCATAATGGCCTCAGAGGTTTGTAAGAGCACACTTGTGAACAGTTTCATGAACACCAAGTAACACAGCAAGAATAAATTCATGGAGACGTTAAGGCAGATTTAGGTTATAAAATGCACCATGAGAAGTTCAAAGTTTGAACTTCTCATGGTGCCCTGTTCCATCCATTAACTGAAGACAGAGAAAGTATGGCACAACTACAAACCTACCAAGAAATGGCCATACACCTAAACTGACAGGCAGGGCAAGACGAGGAGTCACCAGACAAGCAGCTAAGAGGTCAGTTTTAACTCTGAAGGAGTTGCAGAGATCCACAGCTCAGGTGGGAGAGTTTGTCAACTGGACCATGACTGGACACGCCACAAATTTTACCTTTAGGAAACACATGGAATGAGGTGCTTTAGTCAGATAAGCCTTTTTAAACATTGTATAATTTTTCTTCTGCTTCGCAATAATGCATTACTTTGTATATCACATAAAATTCCAATAAAATACATTCAGTTTAGATGTGAATAGTCTGAATAATTTTGCATGGCATTTCGTGTAAATTGCCTGCTTACCCTGGATATTCAAAATTATATGGCCACACAAACAAATTTGACATTCTGTGAAAGTTCATCCTTAAATAACCTTGTTTTAATTTGTTACAAAAGCAACATAGTCAATGCTTTCACCTGTTCACCGTCGTGAAACTCCTACAGTTATATTTTTACTTCTCTTAACACCTAACTAAAATATCAATGGTCTTAACTGCTCCATGAGCAAATAAGAGTCTGAGAGATATCTAACACAAGTGCAAACACATAAATGTCAGTGTATTGTTTTCTTTTTTTTTGTACACAACAGGCAGGTGAGGGCAGGTTTGGCACAGACGAGTCAACCTTCACCTACATCCTGACACACAGGAACTACCTGCAGCTTCAGGCCACCTTTAAGGCCTATGAGTCTGTATGAACCTTGCTATAGTGAACTCGCTCCAGAACAGATCATGCTTAAGTTCAAACTTTTGCTTCCTATCAATAATCTCACACACGATAATGCTAGCTTGTTTACCTTGCAGCTTTCAGGAACAGATATTTTGGACACAATTGACTCTGAGGCTACAGGAACTCTCAAGGACTGCTACATAACTCTTGGTAAGCAGAAGCATTTTCAGATCTACTTTATTGTAGATCTTTGCTTACTTATTTACTGCCAGTGCCTGCTGATTTCGTTTGTATGTATGTGTGTATTTTGATTACAGTGAGGTGTGCTAAGAACCCACAGCTGTATTTTGCCCGCCGCCTTAATGCTGCGATGAAGGGACTTGGCACTGACGAGGACACGCTTATTCGCATCATCGTTGGTCGCTCTGAGGCAAGTGTGTGTGAGCTTGGCCCAGTGTGACATTATAGCCTTGAGAAGGTATAGGTATGATTGCGAAGCTTCAGATCCTGCAAAACTGCATCACTGTAAATGTTTACCACCAAACACTATGGCCTCCTAATGGAAACAAAGGGAAAGAACTCAGAGCAAACATTTGGATCTGACAAGGGAAATTTGTAATAATGTTAGGTTTTCTAAGTTTCGTATGTACATGCAGGCCATGTTTACTGGATCCCCTGGTGAAAATGGCAAAAAGCTTTAAAATCAAGTCATTTCTTATTGTAATAGCATAATGTAACAAAATTAAATTTAGAAAACTATTCTTTTCAGTTAATTTTTTCAGTGTAATAAATAGTAGTTTAGAAAAACAAAAGCTAAATAATCATGTACTCCTACCAAACAAGTAATTTAACACTCCTTATTTGGAATCATTGAAGATCAGGCCCTAAGGGTTTATTTTCAGAATTGATTGCATTATAAATTTAGTTGCCACTGCAATTTTGTTTAGCAAAAAAAAAAAAACTTTTCATTTTGAACCAAAGAGGTTTCTGTTAACAACATATATTTTTAATTTGGTTGCACATTTTGAGGTTTTTGAGTCATTAATGATGAATAATAATGTCAGTGTTGTGGGTGCAACACTGTCCTTGTTTCTAACCCACAGATCGACTTGGAGACAGTCAAGGACATGTACCTGGAGAAGTACGACGTCACCCTGAAAGATGCCCTGGACTCTGAGTGTGGAGGAGACTTTAAGCGTCTGCTTATTGAGATCTTGCACTGAATCACAGATTTATATTCATGTCCATTTCTCACCTGCCCTATTCTACCGTGACATAACAGGATCCACTCTATCCTCTGTTTTATCACTCTTCACTCTTTACCTGTACCTCTTCTTTACTCTAGTCGTTCTCCCTCTCAGAGAGTTCTCTTTACAGCACGGACCAAAAACCAACTTAATAATATCCAGTTCAGTGTTCAACATGTGGTAATTTTACAGATTTTAATAACACTTTTGAGGCTTTTCAGGCTCAGAAAATCTTATGCTAAAGTTTTAGTCCAGTGTAATGTGGAGGGTGCATTGTTACAACAAGATGGCATTATGCAACTAATAGCATCATGTTCACATATCTAAAAGTTATTTGCCAAGCAATAGTCTGTTTTTTATTTTAAGCTGCAATCAATAGGTGTCTGCTAATGCTCGCAGAAAAACATGCATGTGTCACTCATCTATTGTTTGCGTCACTATTTACCTCAAAGGGGACCTTCACAAGATTATAGCAATGCAAATTACTTTCTGCTGCAACACATAAGTGCCCGATTATAATGGTCAATCTTTCAAATCTGAAGACATTTAAGTACTTGCTATAACCTTTAACATTGCAACTGTTCTATCAAATGCTCAGTTGTTTAAGAGATTCACTGCAGGCTTTTTGCTCTGAGTCGTTTTTAAAAGCTCACAGCTTGCCTTGTTCTACATTTATACACATTCTTAGTTTAATTCAGTTTTTGTTGTACTGAGTTTTTATATTCATTGCTTAAAAATAGCCATAGTTGATTAAAACAACACTGATTAGGACATAACGTTTGAAGTGCAATGATTTAAAGTTGTCACACTGTGTAGTAAGATTAAAAATATATAAATGTTACAGATATTATAGCAGATGTAACTGTATACATTTAATGAAATTTAATATATGATGTCTGTCTTTGTGTTTGTACAAGACTTGTATGTAATAGGTATTAATAAATTTTAACCACCAGAGCTGATTTCATGTTTCCAGCAGAGGACAGTGTTGAACCATTTGCTTTGCTTTTTAATATGCTGGTTTTTAACATACATTTGCAATTTTGTGAAGTAATAAATACACTAATACTATATAGTTACATATTTTCATCAACTCATAATCTAAAATATAATATGATAACAATACTTTTAGATACCATATTGAGATCATATGTTAGTTCCTCTTCCATCTGACGTGTGTTGAACGGCTATATTTCCGGGTTGCACATAGGTTTCTCTCTACAAAATCGACTCCAAACACCTTTTGATTTATACCAGAGAACAAAACCTGTGTGACACTGCTGGCTAAGTTGAAATTGGACAATAAGGACGTTCAAGAAAAGTGTGAAATGCTTCCAGATGTGCTGACATGTGGGCAGCCAGTTTCTCTCCATCTGCCTCCACGTTTTGTCTCTTTCGTCAAATTTCTCTTGATTTATTTTAAGATTACTGTTTGTTTAAGTGTCAGAGATTAGGGTGCACCTGTTATTTACTGCACTTTCTTGCTACCTGCATGCTTCCCGTCTGTGCACCAAATATGGCCTCGCCAAGTCTCCCTGGCCATTTATTTGTCTGGCTGAGACGTGTGCTCACCACACGTGGCTGCTGATAAATAGAGAGGTTCAGGATCCATTAACCTGTGCACATGAATCTGGTGTGTAGGATTTTTTGTGGAAAAGAATTAACCCTCTTGCAATATTTTTTGGTTAAAAGCATTTCAACAAACATTTTACACTATTTGCAGGGAGAATAAACATTAAAATCCTAAAGCAAACTTTGAAAACTTAGTATTACAGTAATATTTTAATGCAACAACATGCACTGCCCAAAGAAAAGCTCCAGCCTAATTCAAATATATATTTTCTTGAACTCATTGTGCTCTATAGCTTGTGGTGTGCTGTAATGTCCTTGGTCGAGCCGCCATACATATGGGGCACCATCTAAGCTCATGGGGCTGTGACCTGATATTCTTCTTTCACAGACTTCCATAACTCCTTCAGGCCCTGCCAACCCAAGCCATGGTTTTAATTTCTTCCAAGACATGATGTCTTTCTGTTAGATTATGCAACTCATATCTAGGTATCGTATTGGTTGCCCAAAGTCTGATCACAAAAAGAGAAAATGAGCACCTTTAAGTACTGTTGGGATTTCCCAGACTTGTGATATATGAACCTGCCCCCAAAAAACATTAAATTGCAAGTTATGAACTTACTACATAACATGTGCTCAATGATTGTAGTGTGTTCTTTGATCTTGTGCCAAACCACTGCTGGTCTCTGGGGCTACTGGTAGAAATAAGCAAAAGGCCCATTATCACATAAACTACCTGGTTAATATGCCTGTCTAAAGAAAAGCTGTTCTATGACGAGTAATAAAAAACACATGGAGGCTTCCACCAAGAGAAAGCATGTTCAACTGAATCTCCACAGCACTGTGTGGCCTGTAGGGCTGTTATTAATGACAGATAATCAGTTTATTATAGTTGTGTTGATCCATTAGCGTCTATATAACATAAAAGGCTTTGAGACATTAGCAGCACTAAGCTCTCCTTTTTCACGATGGATAGCACGTTAATTAAGGAAAGAATAAATATCCAAAATTAAATACTGCAAAGATTTATTTTATGTTATGAAATCATTTTATCTTGAAAAAATATTTGCCCCCTTATATATTGCTTCCATTTTTTCTCTTTTTGTTGAGATCAGACAGAAATAACCTGAGTAAATTTAAAAAGCAGTTTTAAAATGAATTTTTTATTTAGAAATTAAAAGAACTATCCAAACCAACCAGACCCTTTATAAAAAAGTAATTACCCCCTAAACCTAATAAATAGTTGTGCTACACTTTGCGGCAACAACTGCTGTAAAGAGGTTTTTCATCACTTTGGATGAAATATGGCCCACTCCTCTTTGCCAGATTGAAACAATGTAAACCATAAATGGTCTGATTAAGGTCATGCCACAGTATCTGAATTTAATTTAATTCTAGACTTTAACTAGACCAATCCAAAGCCTTTTTTTTAGCCAACCAAAGGAAGGTTGATGCTGCATGTCAGATAAATGTCCATTCACATTGCTCAAGATCAATAAACATTTGCATAACACTTGACTTTAAGGGCACAAACTAATGGCCAAACCTTGTCTTTAAGGCTTTTCTGACAGGTGAATTTATGACTCTCTCAATTATGGCATGTTGTCCCAGTCCTGAAGAATAAAGGCAGCCCCGGACCACCACCCTATCACCACCTGTCGCCTGTTGGTGTGATATTCTTTTTCTAAGATGCTATGTTAATTTTAAACCAGAAGTAAATGGATCAACATGCTGAAAAAAGATTCACTTTGTATTCACAAGTATTGGGAATCTTCAAGATATTTTTGGCAAGTGTGGGACAGGTCTTAGTGTTCTTTTGGTCAATGTTGGAAGATTTGTACATAAATTATCATTGGTTAGTTTAAAAAGATTTATTATCCTTATGATTTACATTAAAAGACATTCATTTATTTAGTTTTGTAAGGTTTATTAATCTGACAATATTATTTAATATTAATATTTTAATATTTTATCAAATAATATTTTGGTCTGTTAAGGGTTGTCCTGTAAATACCAGCCCATTAAGGCGGTGGTATTAGGACCAAATGGAAAGGTGTGAGATGAGCTCTGACATTATTAAACAGCAAAACTCTCCACATATATGGACTGAATTCACACAATTTCTTAAGATACAAAAATTTATTAACAAAAATAAGTCAACTCAAAGTCAAACATATTTCAATCAACAAACTCTTCACTATGCTAAAACAATCCAACTAAACTACCAAGCAGAATTAAAGAATAACGAAGACTAATGGGCTATGTACAATATAAACAAGTTGATTAAAGATGATTGAAAATCATGACCGAAAGAGTGATGCAACATTACCATACAATGTTATTTATGTCTGACAACCAAGGATTATCTTGAAGAATCTGGAAATGAAGTTAAGTTAATTTTGGAACCAACTTAGGCAATAATCAGCATACCTTTAGACAACCATTCACAATGCAAGATCAGATAAAATATTATTTTAATAAAATAATGTTTTAAAGAATGATCTGCTGAATAAAACCAACCTTCTGGATGACCATTTCTCAACATGTCTAATTAGCTGCCTTTATTTATTAAAATAATATTTAAAGAAATATTATTAAGGGAATATTTTGGAAAAGAGCCAAATCTTTCTGGAGAAATGGGGCTTAATGGTGTTTACTTAGTTATCAGATTTAGTTAAATAATGTTTAGGGATTATTATTCACTAGCTTGAAAACTAAAAACCTTTCTGTTAAATATTCTTTAGCAGCAAGCACGTGTTCATACCGGTTAGCAGTTGAGCTAACAAAAGAAGCTGATAGATTAGCATCAGAATCAAACATATACCTTTAAAATACAGTTAATAAAAGGGTTAAAATGCATAAGCGCGGACAGCGCGTTATGATCAATCTTCTGTATTAAAATCACCCCTTTAAGAAAGTTTGTCTTAACTTTAAAAACACACAAACACAGAACAAACGCAGGCAGATGGGCCTGGCGTAGGAAAATCGCAGACAGAGAGGCCTGGCGTCCGCGGTAAAAAGAGTAAAAGGAGAAAATCTTGGTTTAAGGTTTAGAGGCTCCTGTTGCCGCCTTCAGAGTGAGGCCTGTTGAAAAGCACAGGGCAGAACTTTCAGCTTAAATGAAAATTGAAAACAAAAATAGGGGGGGGGGGGGGGCAGACTGCCACCCATCCCAGTAGGCAGAACAGTACTGAGAAGTAATCTGAGAATAAATAGATCTTGTAGTCAAGTGTTGGTGAGAAACATGTGCTTTAAAAATCATTCTATGGTGTTATACTACCGGCGACACCATGATAAAATGCAAAAGGTTCATGTTACAGGGAGATAATCCCATATTTGACTCAGATTGTGTGCATTTTTGATTTTGCTTTTCTCCTCTTTTGAGAGAAGTTACATTCCAGCTCTGTGAAACAACCTTGACACAGGAAATGCAGCTGCCTGAAAACAAAGATAAAACGTCTGCACACAGGAGAAGCCTGTCTCTGCTGAAGAGCGCTGATGAAGATTGTAACTCTACCCTGCATGTGTCAAACCCAAGGTCCGCGGGCCCAGAAGTTTATGTGATTCTCTAGAAGTAGAGCCTTTGATATGGTGATTGTGTACTTGAATGTTATTTTGTCAATCAATAAGCAATTTTGTCTACATTCTGCCACAATCTGCCTTTTGAAAATGTTTTGGATCTTGCTCTTTATGTATACAAAAAGAACAATTGGCTAAAGTCTGCAGACACAAAATTAACCTGGACTGAAGCTCTAACTAAGTTTATTTAATTAGAGATACTCTCCAAATGCAACAGTATATGTCAGTCTACATGCGATACTAACAGCTTCACCTACTGGTATAATATCAAGATCTGAGTGAATATGTGAAACAACTGACTAAAACAACGATGAAAGTTTTTCAACAGGTGATGCTCATCCAGAAGGAAGACAGTGGGATCCAGTGTTCGTAGGAAATGCAGCTCTTTTATTAACAATCAATTTTTCTCCTATAGGTGGAAGTCGCATCACACTGTGTGGACATTTTGCTTACTAATCATAGGGTGGATCTATGAAATATTATGTGCACAGACCAAATGACCAAGGTTCTGACTTACTTATGAACCTCACTGACCTGACAATGATAACATGACACTCAACAGACAACACTTTTAAGATGAACCCCACTAAGACTACCTTATTGATTCTTGGTGAATAAAAAAGAATTGAAGTATTCAAAACAGACCTAGTGGAAACAAAAAGGATTATGAGAAAACAATGTGCATTTTAAGAATAATAGAAGTAAAATTATGTTCCAATTTTTGCAAATGAAATAGCTCTGACAGAGAAGTAAGTAAGTAGTGTGTGAATGTGTGTGAATGGGAATGACTGATTTCATTGTAGAGCGTCTTTGAGGGACCTTAAAAGCGCTAATAAAGGTCTGATGTTCTGATGATTATTGGCAAACTTCTATCTCAATAAGGTTTCCAGAATATTTTCCAGAAATCATATAAAGATAGCAACGGTTCTACCTGTATTGAAAATACTGATAAACATAAGAAAGCTCATAGACCTGTTTTCAATTTTTCACAACTCTTTTACAAACAGGGTAATCAAACTTTTATGTGGCCAATGTCTGTCCATTTTGTCTGTCTGTTTTTGTGAAATAAATGTCTGTTTCATGTTGTGTAAAAATTAGGTCATATGTGCATGATAATTAAAGACTACAACCCTACTCAGGGTTTTTTCTTAGGTGTTCCTCCTTACTTCCCTACTTCCACTTGTGATGTTAAAATTTAAATTGCCTTTGTGCTTCTGAGGTGATGACCAAGTCACAAAATGACAATAGTTTCCGCCCCCCTTTTGGTTGGTCTTCCCAAGGCATTTACAAGCTGAAGGGGAAATGTGTCTGAACAAAAGCTGTTTTGTTTCTCTTCCTGTCCCTGGAACCCCTGCTGATCCAACAGACAATTTGTTGCAGAGGAGCCGAGATGTCTGCGTGAAAGTTAGATTGATTTCTCACCTCTGTTTCTCCTAGAGGGGGGGTGTCAGAACTAGACTGAGGAGGGGTCAGCACTTGTCTCATCAGATTTGGTCTCGGCACTGCTCAGTAATACGTCTGATGCTGAAAGATCTGTCTCCCTTAAGGCTAAATTAATAAAGCTGATTGAATGGTTATCATCGTTCTCTTTCTTTAGAAAATACAATTTTTCTACAACACACTCTTATTTGCACTAACCTCCAGTCGCTTGGCTCGCTAAGGCCGATATCACCGATGCCTTTAAAACTATGCCGGTTCACCTCTCCCAGTGGCACCTCCTAGGCATTAAGTGGGATCTCCCGTTTTTATTTTGCCGTGGGAGTAGCCCCTGTTTGTTCAACAAACTGTCCGAAGCTCGTTGCTGGATTCTCCTCAACATCTTTAAACTTCCTTCCATTCTTCACCTTCTCGATGAGTTCCTCCTCATCAACCCCCCTTCCCCCTTCCTTGGCCCCTCTCTCCTGAAGCTTCAACGGTTGTTTCACGTCGGCGTTCCCCTGTCCGTGGAGAAAACGGCAGGCCCAGCCAAGCAGCTTGAGTTCCTCTGCATCACCCTCAACTCCGAAGCTATGGTTGCCTCCCTGCCCGAAGACAAATTATCTCGCATTCGCAGAGTCTCTCAGTCTTTCATTTCTTCCCCAGTTGTTTCCAAATGTCAACTTCTGTCTCTCCTGGGCCATCTTAATTTTGCTATGCGTATCATTCCCAAAGGTTGTTCCTTCATCTCCCGCCTGCTCGAGCTGGCTAGTTCTGTCCCTTCTCTGCTCGACCTTGTTACTTTAGATGACAGCTGTCGTTCGATCTGGCTTTCTGGTCCAGTCTTCTTAGGAACTGGAATGGAATGTCCTTCTTTTAAGATGACGTCGTTCACTCGGCTGACTCGTTTCAGTTTTTTACGGATGCAGTTCATCCGTAGGTTTTGGGTAGATTTTTTTTTTTTTTACCCTTCACGCCTTGTCCAGTTCTGCCAAGTCCTCATCCTCTTGCCTAATCGGGATTTTATTATTTTCCCTCTATGTCTTGTCAGGCTTGTCCAGGTCCACATCCTCCATGCCTTGTCAGATTTATTTCATATCCCCTCTACGCCTTGTCAGGCACAACCAAGTCTCACCCTCTGCTCTCCTCATCAGGCACAGTCTGCATCCTCCACGCCTTGGCACATTTTTTGGGGGGCAAGACATCTCTAATCCTAACCCTATGATGTTCATTCAAGGTCATGCCATTCTCAGCTTCCACATCTTCTGCCGGGGTCCGAGCGCCAAAGAACTATGAATTTGTCAATATTTTCTCTCTGATTGCCACCTCTGTTTTTTTTTTTTCCTGTGTGAGTCTCTCGAAATTAAGTTTAGATGAAAATTCAATCTGGAAGATTTACCTCAATCTCTCGTGCCTAATCCACTAACCTCATCACGCACCTCTGCTCCAGCCAATCAGCGTCAAGTCCTCATCCCTCTTCAGCCAATCATCCTGTAAGGCTTTGCTTTTAAAGCCCTCCATACATGGACTCTCTTGCTCTTCTGCTGAGCTTCGACCCTCCTCCACCCCATCTCCGCCATCATGCTCCTAAGCTCCTTCCGGCAACCTTGTCTCCTCTGGCCTCCACTCCACCACCAGTGTCCGGATCCCGGGGTAAGACACCTCACATCCTAACCCAATGATGTTCATTCAAGGTCATGCCATTCTCAGCTTCCACGTCTTCTGCAGGGTCCAAACGCCAAAGATCTACGAATTTGTCAATAAATCTCTCTAATTGCCACCTCTGTTTTTTCTTTTTCCTGTGTGAGTCTCTCCAGGTTGAAATATAGCTAAACAGAATTACATTAGATTGAGTTGAACCACCCAAAACTATTCACATTTGGTGTATGTGATTGCTTCATTTTAAAGAAAGGTATTTGAAAAAAAAAATCTCTTTAACTGACTCGATTAAATTGCACTTTGCAGATGTGGATTTTGTTTAGCTAGCAAAAGTTTATTGGATGGAAGACTGCCATCAGTTAAATTGAGTTACTCCAGTGAGTCATTTTTATCAGTGCATGGATGCGATTTTTGTTTTTCTCTCTTTCTTATTGTTGAATTATGAAAGCTGATATTTGAAAATGTTGGCTGCCTTTCATATAATTCCTATAAATTTATATATATATATATACATGATTTATAACGCAGTTCTATAGAGAAACATGACAGCAAATCTGATAAATATTTTTTTATTGCGTTAACAGGAAAACATCAAATATACACTTCATTGCAAATAAAACATTTTAAATAGCCTATTTATTTTTACAGTCTTTATTTTTATTTATATTTAAGGCAGAGGATCATTAAACATTGCATGCTTGGTATAGGCTACTCACAGCAACACAAGTATTACCTAATCAAAAACATATGCCCTTAAAATGAATGGAAACCAGTGCTCAAAAACTGGATTTATCTAAGAGTTATTTGGCATAAGAGACTAGGATGCCTGAATTACATAAGGAAAGTGAAAAACATGCAGGTTGAAGATAATTTAGAGCAGAAGGCTGAAGCTTAAAAGATTTTATCAAAATAGTCAAATAATAACTATGTACAATTAAAACCTTTGGTTCTGCATTATGTAGCTATCAGATTTACTTTGTTTCAATACCCTATATCGATTTTAAAAATTAAAAAAGTAAAATATAGGTTGCTGACTACATCAAGCAGCTTATAGGAAAGATTTAAAGGAAAATGTAATTTCTTTGTTTTGCCATGAGTATATTTACATGAGAAGATATTTTCTAGATGACAAAAACTTTGCAAGCCTCTGTTAAAATCGTCTTTTGTGGCCATTCCCCAATAGCTACTACAACATTACTGCAGTATAAAATGGTGAGGAGGAAACAGCTGGCTTTCGAGATGTCTTTTGAACTTTAGGGGGACAATGAAGTTAGTTTCCTTGATGTTTGACCTGGTGTAGGGGAGTGCGTAGTATGGTGCAGACCATAATTAAGTACAGATGCTCAGTTTGGATGATATATGTTTCACTGCATACTTCAGGGTGAGCAACAGCCAGTTTAAAAACCTTGACATTGTTAGATCAATTATTTTGAGAATGTAGGTCCCTCCACTGCACTTAATTGGTTATCTGTCAAAATGTGCTCTGCACAGAATGTGACACTGATTAACCAACGTTCAATCTGCCAAAAAACTGCCATAAATGCATGTAAAATTAAATTACTACAAACAAGTGTAGTAGTAAAAAGTCTGTACTTTTGCTTTTTCACCTATTGGAACAAAGAATAATTGAGCTGTCTGGGGCCTGACATTTGTTGAGGTCTGTTGTGCCCCTTCGAGTGTGCCAGAACTTGATTTGAAACCTTTTCTGATTATATAGAGTGCCATTCAGCTCTGAGTTATTTTGGCCTTCCAACAATTAGAACTCCCAGTTTTTACTTACACATTGCATTTCATCCCTTCCTACTTCCATTTTCTACCTGTAAACAAACGCTTTCTCACCCATGTACATAAACCATGACATGTCAGTTTATCATTTGCTGTAGTCAAATATTTTCGTTAATTATAGAGATAAATCGTTACAAAAATGCTTAAAATTCATATATTATTTAATTGTAAATTGTATATTATCTGAAAACCTTGTAATCCACTGTTTTCCATTGATAATCGTTTTGATCCCTGCTTTGCCAGTTGACTCCAATAGGGAATGGGCACTGTGATGCATGTAGCCCCCTAATATAAATCTGCTAAGTTGCTTTACTGCCAGAACTTTCAGGAAGTCATACGCGAAAAACTTGCCTTCCCATAAAAAGCCCAGAGATTTCACATGATTAAACAAAACCTGAATCAGTGGTAAACATTTTAGTGACAAGTATTTTGAAGGGTTATTTACGCTCCCATTAAATTATTCATATTAGCTGGGTGGCAGCTTTATGCTATAGCCATCTTGGGTGCTACCAGTGTTGCCCATTCCAAACCACTCTAAGTGATCTTCTGCTAGTAGATGTTATTTTGTTGGAGTCATATAATCATATTTCCTTACAGTGGACTATGACTACAATATAGAATAAAATGTCCCCCTGGGTATGAACTGATACATGATCGCTACAAAACCTGCCACAGTAGAAGACATTTCACACCAAAAAAGTCAGGTATGAAATAACCAAAACTGCAAGGAGACTGAATGCTGAAGGGGCCAAATGAGCAGCACATTTGTCATTACACTTAGAGGTATCTGGGGCCTATACAAATGTTTAGGTGTGTGGAACATTAAAGGTAGCATTTAAATGAAAGTCGGCAACATTTGCTATCTCACAGAACACTGCATTGTAGTATGATAAATGTCAGTGGTTTTATTGTTGGGACTAACTCGTATAGGAAGAAATATTAAAAGGTAAGTGTTGCCCTTTCTGGCTGTTTTATCATGCTGGTACCCAGAGAGCTGACACCCCACTTCCTGTTTGGTGACTAATCTGATTGACTCGTCCACGTACACAGTCTAGAATGAAAAAGACAGAGGTGCCATTATAAACCTGAAAGGACGCTCGAAGACTCATGCTGGCCCACTGGCTACCCTCCAGCATCTGACCCGCCACCTGCTGAGCTATAGGTACAGGCCGCAGCCCGTCTGCTTCATGACCTCCTTCAGAATCACTTTGCCTCAGCAGAGTCACTTTGACCAAGCTGCAGGAGTGAATGAGTTTGAGGTCCAAAGCCACACTGACTGTGCCACTCTCCCTGAAGACAAAGTCCTTTCGCTGTCTTGGCGATCCTTTCCCCAGCAGCCCCATTTGGGGCACCTGGGAGCTGGTCTGGTGGAAGAACAGAGGCTTGTTTCGAACTGCTCCTGATGGAAGGCCAGTGCTTGCAACAGCAGCAGTCATAGAGGAAGAGATGGCAGCAGGGATCCAAAACAGACTGAGAAGACTGATGGCAGTCTCATCGCCAAAGAAACGTACATTGCACTGAGCGGGAGAGAGGATCTCAAAGCTAATCGCATCCCCGGGGCTGACTGTCGTGGCTCCAGACAGCGATATAGATGTGTCTCGGTAGTGAACTCCTGGTTTGAAGACACGAAACATCTCCATTGAAGTTCCATTTTTGTTGAGATATGCCACAAGCTGAAACCCATCACTTACACAAGCTTGACCCATAGAATACAATGCCTGCTGGAACACAAAACGCACTGTTCCACTCTCTGTAAAACGTATCCCACGACTGTCATGAGTCAGACCCACTATGTAAGGGTCAGAAGTGGAGGCAATGCGGAAGGCTGGGCGGTAGTTTGTGTGGTAATGTGCAGAAACTATGGCCTGTGCAGTCATGGCAACAGCCCCAGTGTCGTGAGAGAGCCAGAAGAGGCTGAGCATAGCTGCAGAGGTGTCGTAAAGCTGCAGACCTTCATTGCTTTGGTTACAGTGATGGCTGGAACTCCGCAGAAAGAGGGACAAAATGTGACCTGGGGCAACTTCCGCAACCCCACTGATGCTGACACTTTGAAGAGACCTCCGTTCCCTGTGCTCTACTCGGATGCCACTCAGGTCGCGACCCTCAGAGCCATCTGTGTGGTTTATATGCAGGCAGACCTGAATGAAGCTGCGACAACCATGACTAAGGGACAGAACACCATCGAGCCAGACCAAACCGTGCTGCCTCAGTACCAGGTGACCATTCTCAGCTGAAACCAGAGCCACATCATCTCTTCCCTGGATTTGAAACTGCATGCTGGGGAAGGCGTGAACCAGGATCTGGCCTTTTGGACCCTGCAGGCTCAGGTCTCCAGACCAGGAGAGAGACAATGCAGCAACATCAGAAGCAGGGCCAGAGCAGACGGTGTCCGTGACAAAGGTGCAAGGAGAAACAACAGGTTCCCCGTCACACTCGTTGCAGGCCTGACACTCATCCATCTGAGAGTTGTAAAAATAGCCATGGCCGCACATTCCAGAGTTGGCATCACGTACTGTCATGCCCTGGCACCTGAATCCACCTGGTGAGACCACAGCAAGCACATTGGGGAAGAAAAATTAAAAATCCATTATTTAGAAAAGGCAAGATTTGAAAATAGGGTTGTGTCGATAATAAAAACTTAATCTACAGTACCTGGAGTGTTAATACACTTCTGTTTATCTCTGCACAAGTCTGATATTTCAAGACATTCATCCCGGTCCTGTAATAAAAAACAAAATTGTTACAGCCATTGGCTGCGATGAGCAGGTAACGATTTAAGACTCCGCCTACTTCTTCACTCTGCTGTTTTTCAGCTGGATACACTAATTTCAACCATCAAGCTCTTCTCATATTTTTGATTAGCACATACCTTTTGACAGTGTTTAATTAAGCACTTATCTTTGCATTTTATTTTAATATAAAATATATTATGATGCATAAAAAAGGTTTGTTGTTTCGCCTATGGAACAATTCAACTCAGTTGAGTTAAAAAAGTCTTACATTAAAAGCATAAAAATCCTAACCTGGCAGATCCTGTCGGCATGGACAGAACATTGAGCAACCAGGAAGAAGCCAGGTGGGCAAACTGTGCACTTTTCACAGTGAGGATGGCTGCTGCTGTAGCTGCAGTACTCCTCAGGACCACAGCTCCCACAGGCCAGCTGGGGCTGTCCCACCTGATCACATTAAACATGGTAATACTATGAGAATACCTGAACTAGTAGCAGGACCTAAGCATTTGTTTTGTGCAGTGGTTCAGGAATCTTTTCTTTTGTTATCTGAGGGCCAGCTAACTTAATGTCAAACATAACCTGAGCTCACCTCCATTACACTGGCCTCCATGTCCACTTTGTCCAATGACAGAGCTTGCTGTGTGCGATGGCCTCTAACCTGCCCACTCAAGGTTTCCATGTGACTGTCCAGCTCCTCCTGAAGACTCTGGAAAGACGTCTGTTTGATAGTGTCCATCAGAATTCTGTACTGGGCTTTTACCTGCAATCATAAATCTATTAGTTTCAGTGCAATCGTTACAGAACACATTACTCTTTGAACATAAGATGGTAAATGTTTTTTTGTCTCTTATCTGTAGTCCTTTGCTGAAGCGTTAACATTTCCTAAGCTTTTTCTCATCTAGTCAAGTTTTATCCACCAAGTTGTGCGTTATTTTTGCAAATGTTTAAAATGTGCTCTGGTCAGGTGGAATCAAAATTAAAACGTTATGGCTTATATGCAAAATGCCATGTACAGCTGAAAACTAATATTGTACTTTCCTGCTAAATAGACCATCCACCGCATGAAACATGCTGGTGGCATGATGTTATTAGGGTGCTTTTCTTCAGCAAAGACAGGAATTCCAGAAAGTTGACAGACCTATTTACAGGGCAATCCTGGAAGAAAACCTGCTAGTGCAGGGCTCTCAAACTCTAATCCTAGTTGGCCAGTGTCCCACAAGGTTTAGAAACATCCCAGATCCAACACACCACAATAAATTGGCATCCTCAGCAAGGGATACACTTCTACATAGTTCTACTAATGACCTTCTTATTTGATTCAGGTGCACTGAAGAGGAAACACATATACAGTAATAGGTGCAGGAAACTAACCCTGGACAACTAGGGTTTGAGAACCCTGCATTAGAGGCTGGAAAAGACTTGAGAATGGGGAAAAGGTTAAACTTTATGAAGAACAACAACCCTAAAAATACTGTCAGAGCAACGATGGAATGGTTTAGATTAATGTATAGTCCTTTGTTAGAATGGCCTATTCAAATTCCAGACCCAAATCAAATTGTGAATCTATGGCAAGACTTTAATATTTATGTTTGCAGACACTCTCTATTCAACCTCTCTGAGCTTGAGCTATTTTCTAAAGAACAATGTTGGCAAATAAGAAAATGTCTGCTGGCAGAGACAACCCCATAGGGTTTGAGTGTGTAACTGCAATGAAAGCTGGTTCCACACAGAACTGACTCTGTGTGACTTTTTGTTATTTCTGTGTTGTTTTGTTACATAAAATCCCATTAAAATATGTTCAAGTTTGCGAGAAAATGTGGAAAAGTTCAGTGGATGTAAATACTTTTGCAAGAAACTGGATTCTGGATACAGATTCACTCATAGAATCATTCTACTCAGACGTCCCTATATTGGCCATTCTCATTGCAAATAGCTAAACATTAATCTTCCTCATCAATCGCGGCAGTCTTACTTGCTCCATCTGCTCATACATCCTCCTCTGTTGCTGAAGTATTTCCCTCTGTTGGTTAACAAGCGCCCCCTGCTGTTCACTGAGCAGCCTCTGCAGTTCCTTTACTTCACTCTGCTGGCTCTTGAGGGCCTCAACGAACCTGTCCTGGCTCTTGGATAGCTGCAGCTGCAGGACAAGCGCGTCCTCTGATGGAACTTCGTTGGACCCTGTGGGAAACACCCTAAAGTAAGTGACTGTATTTTTTCTTGATTAAGATGCATTTTAGTGATCTCTCCTTTACTTTATTCAGGCAAACACTCATCTGACACTCACCTGGCTTCATGTCACATGCCAGCTGTATCCAAGCTCCACGATCCAAACCAAAGTCTGGGCGCTCGCCGAGGAACTGCGCCGCTCTGTCCACCACATGAACAGGAGCAGAGTTTCGTCTCCCTTCGTTCCCAGTGTGCACCCAGCAGCTCTCCCCGACGCATGGCTGCTGCTTTTGGCTCATCTGTGGAGACACTCTGCACCCAGTGCCTTTGCACTCTCGCGAGGCGCTGTCATCATTCGTGGGTCGATGAGAAACTGTGGTTGAACAAGACCCACCGCTGCAGCCAGGATGAAACACCTCCGCAGTGATAGTCCTTGGGTTCGTCCTTCTGGTGCCATCAGTGCCTCCGTGCTGAGATTGGACGTTGCTGTAGGATGATACTTGGATGCTCTGAGCTTGGTGCTGACGGAACTGAGCGTCCTGCTGGTAGCTTGGATAAACCTGTCCCGTCCTAGATTGTGTAGGGTGGTGTAGCTGCCGTTGGGGAGCGGACGCCTCAGTACGCCCCTGGCAGTGCGCTCCGATGCACAGTCTGCTCCAGTCCTGGCCAGAGAAGCAGCGCGTCCCCCGACAAACTTCAGATCCGCTCCCTGAGCAGAGTGCAGAAATGGACAGAAGCACAAAAGTCGCCCAAGCAGTCTTCATGTTGCAATCTTTCCAGGGGGAAAATGTACAGAGGCCACTTGGGGATGGTGGCCAAAGTTTTCACGCCTCCGTTTCTCAAATATATGGATTCTGTTTGATCATCTCTGTGATGGAAAAAAAAACTTTCTGCGCAAATACGTACATAACTCAACTTTACTGCACTTATTCAGTTTGTCTCCATTGCGCACAGCGCGGCTTCTGGCTTCTATCTGGGTCTAGCCCACATGTGGTGCTCACTGCTTCTAATTGGCAACAGGTTTTGCTCCTAGTCTTAAATTAACCCGTAGCTTTCCCAGAAATACCACTCTACAGAGTCATTCCATTCCCCAAATATTGCATTTGGTTGGTACTTTGGATATCTTGATTGTATTCTCTTGTCTAAAAGGCAATTTGGCGATTTTGTCCATTCTGTCCAAATGTTTACAACGTCAACAGGGAAGGGGGAATTTTTAGGGAAACATTTACCTTTAAATGGACTGGATTCCTCATCTCTCTCCTCTTTCCGCTTTTCATTTTGATGAAAGGATCTACTTTGTGGGGGTTTTAACAGGCCTACATGCTCTGTAAGGATTAAAAACTTTAAATGCCATCCAGACTTTCATCTTGCTTGGATAAAGGGGCTGTGGTAGGACTTTTAGAAGACAGTCTTCTTAGAGTGAGAGGCAAAACTGAATTTCCTGTTTAATGTCAACTTTATGACATTATCATTTCCCTTTATTAAGATTACAAAATCACCTAAAATATTTATTTCCATTTACCTTCACATGTCTTCTTTATCTAAGCTACAACATTACTTCTCATCTCTCTTTCAGCTCTCAGCTCTAAGAATACTTCACACCCTTGTTTCACATAGCAATTGTAAATTAGATTTTGATGTACTTTGTGTGACTGATACTATATAAACTCATCACGGCCATGAGAAATATATTTGTATGTTGGACATTTAATGTTGTATTTGACCTGTTTACTTTGGGTGAGGGGATTTTACAGAAATACAATTTTTTGAAACAAGAACTGTGTACCAAAGCTTGAATTTCCTGCTGATTCTGACACCCCTGACATGTTGGATACAGTTAGATGTTCTAACAAGACAATGATTACAAACACACATCGAAACCAGCTTTGCAATGTATAATGCCGGCTGACATTAAGCTTTTGGAAACCGCTAACCTCAGACCTATTGAATATATGTGCACTGTGTTTAAACGCTGGATCTGTACCAGGATACTATTTCATTTGAATTAAACCTATCAATTCTGACAAGAAGAGTGGCAAATAACCAATCAGAATTATTCCAGACAATTGTTCATGCCTACAAATAGCAGGTGCTCAAGGTGCAACCTGTGAGGAGACGTTTAACCAAATATAGGTCAGTTTCTATGTATATATTTGAACCTCTATGTCTAACTTAGACCCTGTTAGGGAGAAGAAATCCACCAAATTCTCAAAGAACTGTCTAACCAATTTTTTAATGAATAAAAATAAAAGACAGCACAGATTCATTCAGTATGGTAGAATATTATTTAAAATTTTGTTTATTTCAGTAACTCACCTCACTAAGTGAAGCACATTATATAGATTATTTACACACAGATTGATGTTTATAAGTCTTTATTTCTTTTAATTATAATGATTTTCTGCTTACAGCTAATGAAAACATGACATTTATAATTAGAATATTACACCAGACCAATAGGAAAACATTTTAACAGAAATGTGGGCTTAGTGAAAAGGATGTTTAATAGGTAGTTTTAATCTGACAAACAAGCCTCAACGTAACGCATATTTTTATTTTTCCAGTATGACGGTATATGGACTCTACCAGTATGGAAGTGTTTCTGTAATGGCTTGACTTTTTTGGTGCCAATAGTGGCCTTGTTTGACTGTTATTAGAAAGGAAATGGGCAAAGAGAAAAAGCGGGAAGACATGCAGGAAAGTTCTGAGGTTGGAAGTGGATCCACGAATGGCTGCAAGGACCAGGAGCCTCTGAATATAGGACACCTACTCTATCACTACACCTCCTGCCAGCCCTGCTTAGATCATTTTAGGAATGTATTATCAAAGGATTTCATTTTCCATATTTTCTTTGATAGTTCTTTTCATTGTGTTGCGTTCCAAGAATGCATAAAAACATACAGCTGGGTGGGAAAGGAATCTGATTATTTAAACTTCAGTGGACAGGCAGCAGCTTGATCCTGTCGAAAATACTTCACATCAGAGAAATGGTAAAGATATGCATATGTGCATTTTTTACTGGTTCTTAAATAGTCTATTTTTCTATTTCCTTTTTATATATTTTCTGCATTATTTCCCATAAAATGCCAAAAAGAGTTTTTATTTTTTTAGGAAGGAGAGTATAAGAAATTACAAAGCATTGCATATGGTAATTATTACCTTCCTCCCAGCAGCTGTAAGACTTTATAACCATCACTGCTCTCACCAAACTCAATAAGTGTTTACATCTCTGGTGCTACTTCCAGTTTTTTCATTTCTTGTAAATCAGTTGTTGTTTTTTAATGCACAAATTTACATGAACATTTAGTATAACTAATATATATTTTAATTACCCTACACAGTTGCACATTCCTTGTAATCTGAGTATGCTATTTATAAAGTATTATTTTTCTTATGATGTAAATATGCCCTTACTGTACAGTCTCTTATTCTTATTTTCATTGTTTTAATATTTTATACCTCTGTGTGTATCTGCATGCTTCCATTAACCTTTGACTTTGCTGCTTGTGCACCTGAATATCACCACTGAGTGACAATAAAGGTTATTTCTATTCTATTCTATTCTGATCTATCATATGCCACAAAGTGTACAGCTTTACTTTGAGCGATCTACCTCATTGGCATCCCTTGATTACATTCATCCTGTCACATGACTTGGAGGCCCTTTCTCTTAGTCACTCTCTTAGTCACTAGTTTGTTTGTTTGTCTTTAAGTCAGGACATGACTTATACTCGTCTGTACTGTCAGAGCAATAATGAAATAGTCAAGACTGTGACAAACAAACCCCAAAGGTTAACTCTGCACACACAGAGGAAGCTGTATTTAAGTGTGGCCTCTCTGCAGTGGTAGTGGGCTGACACAGGCGTGAAGAATTGCCCCAGTCTGCAGTGGACCATCAAATGTATGCAATATGTCTAAAAAAAACTAAAGACTAAACCTCATTGGGTTTTACAATAGAAGTTAAATCTACTTCCTGATTTCTCAGGAAGTTCAGTGAATATCTGCTAGAAGTCATGTGGTTATAAAATTGACCTGCGGGCCGTTCATCAGTCAGTGCCGATTGTGTTTGTGAAAGGCAGAAGAGGTAAGAAAGCTACAATTTGATTTTAACAGTATAATGCATTTTCAAAATTAAAATCAATTTGTTTGTTTTCTGTAAGTAAGCAAAAATAATGTGTAGTGCTGGTATGCATCTTTTTTATGTTCTTAGCTGGTGTGATGTTACTTGATCCTTCCTGCTGAAGATAACTCCTTGTGGGTCTGAGTAGATATTGGGCCTCACGATCACAATGAAAAATAATTTTTTTTAACTCAGATGTTTCTGCAAAGAAAAACTCAAATCAAACATTTTTCCATGCACATAATGTTAGACCTTGTAAGAGTTAAATACCCGACCAGCCACGTCAGCCTTGTTTAACTCAAACACATGTTCTCTCACAGGAGCGAACACATGGGATGTGCAACTAATTAGAAACGAAGCTCCTCAGCAGGGAGCACAATAACAGCAAACTGCTGTTATTGTGCTCCTTTCATGCTTGCAGTTTTGATAAATCGATCTCTTACACAGGCTTGAACTTGATTCTCTGCGCGCCTGATTGTCTCTCAGCAGTTTCTCGTTCTGTTGATGTGTGAGGCCTCAGTGGGAGACAACAGCAACACCCCGACGAGCTTGATGAGAACGTGGGATTAAAAAAACGCTTGTGGGCTTGTTATGCTAATTGCTCAAAAACAACATATATATATATATTTTACTTCAACTAAAAAGCAGTAGAAGACAGAAACTAAACCTAGTTTCCACATCTGCAAAAGGTACAAGTTTGGAAAACATTTTTCACTTTCATGTGAAAGCATCCAATGATCTGTATCTCTTCCCCTTTACCTTACTGGAACTAATGGGTAGTCTATTTAGCTTAAGCATATTGAGCACAGGTACAGCACAGTGTGTTCTGGCTCAGTTTGTATTTACAGTGGCTTGTTTGCCTCTGCATAAAGATTATAAGTGGATATTTATATACTGCAAACACTAAGACAGTTTGCATTTTATTACCATAGTGTAAAGTTTAAATAATACAGATACAAGCTGTACTATTAAAGCTAGAAAGAAAAGTTTAAGAAGCCTTCATAAAGGAAATTGTCTTAAATGGTCAAATAAAATGAGCAAAAAATAGGATATCACAACAAAATGTATTAAAATAATAAACAGTAGTGCTTGGTAGTTTATTTATTTTAGTATTTATGATTAATTATGGAGGTAAGAAAATCAAAAAACACTGAAATCTAACTGATCATTTTATTTTCTGAAAAATTTCTATTGCATCCTGTTTAAATTTAATTTGGTTGTGACCCCAGTTTGGGGCAGTTGACTTTAATATGGTATGAAAGATTATGACCCCTGATCAAATTAAAATAACTATTAGCAGCCTTTGGCTGGTAGACATTGATTCTTGAAGTTAAATATCCACATTTCCGCACAATGAATGAGGTACTGCAACCTACCCTCTTTAGGGTTCCCACTGTGACTCTTAATAAAAAAAACAGAAAAAATGCTGTCAAATTCCAGGACTTCTGGAATGATGTATAAACATGTGCAGTTGTCTTCAATGTTTTTCAGTTTGGGACCCCCAAACTGATGGCAGGATGGAGCAAGGACCTCCTACCATCCATCCATCCATCCATGCATACATACATCCAAGACCAGAACCGTATGACCTGCCCAGTATGGGTATGGGTGGGTCCTTCTCTTTGTGTGCAGAATGCATGGAGGGTCAGGCTATGAGTGCAGCAGAGTTCAGACTGAAATACATTATTTCTATACATTATTTCTATACATTATTTATAACATGTTGGTTTCATGTTAAAGTGTATTTAAAGACATAACTTTAAAACAAAAAAAAGTATTCAAGTCTAATTAAGCAAAAATCTCACAACCCCCCTGCAGTATCTCCATGGACTCACTAGGGGTCATGACCCCATCGTTGAAGACCTCTGTACATATGACTTATTTAGATACAAGAATAAAGTGCATGTTTGGCATAAACTAAATACAGCATTCTAGGAAAAGAACCTCAAAGAAACTGTGAATCATGGATGTGGAAGTGTCATGCTTTGGGAATGCTTTGTTGCAGCAGAACATGGCCAGCTCACTATCATAGAACCTACCTTAAATTCCACTGTGTATTAGAGGTTCCTTGTGGAAATTGTGAGAACATCAGTAAAAAAATAAATTAATTAAATAAAGCTGAGGCAGAACTGGGCCTGCCAACACACCAACAACCTGAAAAATACCAATAAATCCAAAAATGGCTGAAAAATACTAATGAATCCAACAATGGCTGAAAAATAAGAAATGGAGAATCACAGGCTGGGTCAAAGCCCAGTTGTTGATCTCAGTAAGATGCTGTGGGGTGACTTGAATCGGGCAGTTTTGTTGGTATCTTTTGTTTAATGAGTAAAAACAATGTTTTTGTTGTTTATTTATTTTGTTAAATAGACTTTGTAGACTGCAGCTAAATTACTTTTATTCAGAAAAAAATTCAATTATGCATTGATAAATTTGAAGGATTTATTTAGGTCCACCCAAAATGTGGACCTAAATATCTGTAAATCCAAAAAGAACCAAACAAGACACAGAGTACAGAGTAAGACTGATGACTATGACTAAGTAACTCCATACTAACAGAATATGTCAAACATTTTAGGTGCTATTACAATTTGATAGGCCTGTTTAAAATGGAGAGAGGTTTGTGATTGTGTGTTGAACTTCTTCAGTCATGCACAAAACCAATGTGTAAAGTCAAAAATGCTATCACAGAGTTGGCAACAGCAGAAAGCTCAATCTTCAGTTTGCTTTTTGAAGTCAACCCACATGAAAGATATATTTTTGACCCTGAAAGCTGGCAAGATGATCTCTCCATATGGAAACACCCAGATGCTGACTTTTGTGAAATGCTGTCGAATTCACTAAAGCCTTTTAGCAGGAACAATAAATGCAAAGTATTTCATGGACTTTAAGTCGAAGCTTAAGTGAACGCATTTGGACAAGGTGTCAGGATATAAAACGAGGTGTGACACTGAATAGATGGAGGAGGTCTTAAATTATCTTCAGCACGAAAGAGATCCCATCACTTTGATTCCCAGTTTATTGGGGGTGAAGCAAGCTGGCTGGTGATTAAAGGCAACTTGTGTTTGTTTACAGCCAGAGAAGCATGGAAAACATTTTAAGCTGCAACTCTGCTGTTTTGTCTCTCTGCTGAGGAGTTGCAGAGCATTGCTTGAGATGCTGAACATATTTATTCTTTTTTATGAAAAGAGTGATCAACAATGCATAAAGTTTCTGTTTTTTGCACTTCTGATGGGAGAGTGTGCTGTCTTCCCAACAAAAATTGTGCAGACCAACAAAAACATTAGTTTTACTGTTATAAAAAGGAGAACAGGAGGACAAGATGTATGAAACTGATTTTAAACTGAACTGAAAATTGTGAAAGCTTTTCAGTTCCTGATGCTTCCAGTTGTGTTTTTTCCTAACTTTTAAAAATTTCTTTAATAAGTATTCATATCCCTTCAACTTATTATCATTTTTTTCACTTTACAGCCACAAACATCAATGTATTTTATTGGGATTGTATGTAATAGGCCAACAAAAAATAGTGCACAATTGTGAAGAGGAAGATAAACTATATAAAGTAATCTCATTTTTTACAAATGAAATCTTGGCAAAGGTCAGCATTTGTTCAGAGCCCCCATGTCTTTTGGGGTATGTCTCTATCAGCCGTAAACATCTTGAAAGTTCCATTTTTGCCCATTTGATTGGAGTCAGAGGATCTAAAAAGATACATTTTCATGTATTATCCCAGATTCTCAGTTTGACTGGAGACTGACTAATGTTGGAGTCAAAACCACCTAACCCGACAAAACCAAGACCAGAGCATACTAAGACCAAGAATTTGAGGAAGGGGAGACCAAAACAAGACGAAGACCGACTGGGAGGGAGAGATCACTTTCCAGACATTTACTGTAATCATAATAATACAGCACAAGCATGTTTGCTTGTATTATAAGCACTAAATGCATTTAGACCGCTTGCATGGCTACCACCACACAGCACAAACAAACAAATGGTAAATCCCCCATATATCCGCATACTACGTAGGTGAATGCTGCCTAGTTGTAGGCTAGGCCCTTTTGGTTCCACGATCCTTTCTGGCTGCTCTGAAAGCACCTCCTAAGCTTTCACTAAATGATGAAGCATTGTGGGGTTTATTGTGGAATGGAAGTTTAAAAGGGGCTCTTGAGTTTAAGTAACACACCATGTGGGCTCTGTTTACAAATAAGGTGACTTTTGAAGGCAAATTGATGCACTGAATTATATTTAGAGGAATCAGAGTAAAGGGGGATTACTACAAATGTAAACCACACTTTGTTATGCTTAAACTCTACTTTGTTGGTATTTCATATAAGATCCCAATAAAACAACAATAAGTTTTGGGTAATATAACAAGATCTAAAGAAGTCTAGTTGATATGAATCTTTTGCATGGTGCTGTATGTAATAACTGTGCTACCATTGACAGATGGATGACATCGATGCTATGTTCAGTCACCTGCTGGGAGAGATGGATAATCTCTCTCAGGTAAGATTTTTTTTCTTTCTTTTTTTAAAGATAAAAAGTCTCAAACTAATGTATCTGCATGCTAATAAACCAACAAGCTAACCTGAGGAAGTTAATTCAGAGTAGTCCTAGAAGAAAATCTGTTAGAGGATAAAAAAAGGGTTTGAGACAGGGGTGGAGGTTCACCGTCCAGCAGAACAGCAACCCTAAACATACAGCCAGAGCTACAACAGAAAGGTTTAGATTAAATCATATTCAAACCTTGGAACGGCCCAGTAAAAGTCCAAACCTAAATTCAACTGAGAATCTGTAGTAAGACTTGAAATTTACTGCCACCAGTTGGTCTCCATCCAATTTGATTGAGCTGGAGATATTTTGCAAAAAAGAAGGGAAACAGTGTCAGTCATTAGAGTGCAAATCTATTAGAGACATGACCCAAAATATTTGCAGCTCTGATTGCATTAAAGGGGACATATCATGTTTTTAAATCTTTTCTTTTCACTCTTAAATAATTTCGTTGTGGTCTACAAAATGGAACTGCAATGCTTTGGGCTGAATTCCTCGAAAAAGACGGGCTCCACGGGCCCCTCTTTTTCCCCTGTTCTCAGGTGCTTCTGAGAGCTCCTCGTTTTGGTGCGGTCTCTTTAAATGCTACTGAGGTACTTCACACCCTGCCCCCCTCGAGGTCAAAGATCACTGCACTTTAACACATTTCTGCCATTTTTTTCGTTTGTTAACAAGTATCTAGTGGTGCAGAAACAGGACAAAAATGGCAAAAACTGAACTACTGCTAAACTGTTTCTGTAATAATACTATTCAAAACACGCAGTACAGTTCTGTCCTCAAGGAGCTAAAAGCAGTACACAGCTCTAACATAAGCAGAAGGCAAGATGCTACTGCTATCAAAACAATGGCCAAGATGTCATATCAATACACAATAAATTCATGTGTAAATTAAAGTTTGTTGTAATTTTTGCAGTATTTGCAGTTTACCACTGTGCTGTGTCCATAGTTTGCACAGACAAAAGGCACTAACCCCTTAATCAGATGAAGTCAGCAAATCCTCCTTGATACTCGCGAAGGTTGCTGAAGCACTCGTTCTTGGGGGAATTCAATGGGGAAATCCCACTGATGTGGGAACATTTTCATGAAAAATAAAATTTAATCAGGCACTCTGAAGAGGTTTTGATGCTGGGGGACTAATGTAATAAAGTGTGTGGGTTAATACACCAACAACCGAACAGAACTTATCATCTTTCAACATAGGCATACTTCAGCTAGGGCTACATTATTGCAGCGAGAAATAAATATTGCCAATGCACGAAATTGATCAGCTGGAAGTCCATGACCTTTTGAGCTGTTCCGCAGCAAATACTGTAACGTAGCTGTTGGAAAAACGTAACAGATCATAGAGAAAACTGAACAGACTGAAAAATATGACCCAAACACCTACACAAGTACACAACGAAATGCATTTAAAGGCTAAGAAAGTGGATTTTGCATGATATGTCCCCTTTTTGAGCTTGTTCGACAAAGTGTTGACTTGGATGAGCTCAATACTAATGCTTGCCACACTTAATAAATAAATAAATGGTTTTTTTCCTCTCACTTCACAATTCTGCTCTACCTTGTGTTTCTGTATTACATAAAAATCTAACAAAACACAATGCAGTTTGTGGTTGTGACTAAATGTGATACAATTTATAGTTATGGATACTTTTCCCTGCTCTTAAATTTACAAATAAAATTGTGCTGCTTAAAAGTTTGTTATCCGAGTCAGTAGAATGTATAACCAAATGATTCTTCATTGGTTTTCTGTTAATATACTCTTTATCTGGATAGTATCGGATTGCACCAGGCAGTCTTATGTTCAGAATCTGTCTATCATAAACAAGATGAAACATGAAATCATTGCATGTGGATTGGACAGAAGACTGCAGATTCCCCTAAGACCACATTAGCTTCTCATCATAAAACAGCAGCTTCGCCAGGAACATACTTCTGTCTCATGAAAACTCATCCTAAGGCATATTTTACTATTCAGCCCATTTTCAATGTCTGCATGTAAGCTGTGAATGAGAACAACCCAGAGAATAGAATCTGTCTATATTTTATATTACAAAAAGAAAAGAGCCAGATCAACTGACGCTGACAGTTTGGAGTGTGTACTCCTTGCAAAGTCATTACAGCAAACACAAGTCCAAACAGGAGGGTTTAAACAGCATTTAAGTTAAAGTACAAACATAATGTTTGTATGTTTCATCTTGTTCATGATACTACTTATCTGCCTATCTTTCAATTGTATAGGAGGGAACAGAGCGCTAAAAAACCCCTGCTTTGCCTTTGTCTGTCACTTCCATAACTGTAGCATATGAACTGGGTCAACAGCCAAGCCAGGCAACTATGTATATTTTTGTACATGTTGAAAAATACTATGGCATTAGAATCACAATCCTGAGATGCCATATATGTATATTTCCACAAATGTGCCCCTGCTACAGAATACATGAATACATGCTCAAAACTTGCAAAAATGAATGACCTGATAAGCACATTACTTAATCTGGTACTGTTCTATGCATGCCTTCCATTTGCACTGATGAAGATTCAAAATCAGCGAAGAACTATTTGCCACTTAAGGGCTCTCACAGAGCATTGAACTGCCATCTCCAGTTTGGCAGCAGACATAAAAAATAAAACCAGACAATAGTGTTAAAGCAGTGGAACACTGTGAATTTACCACCCTTCAGCCCAATTAACACACACACACAACACAAATTATCAGAAGTGACAGACACTTCATAGACGGTTAAAAGCAGATATTCACATTCACTACATAAAAAATACAACCTTTTTAATTCACTGTCTGACATTAAATCAAACTTAACACTTTCAGGCTTTAGGTGTGGTAGGATTACCAAACTTGTTTCTATTTGCAAGCTGCCAGACTAATAAGAGAGAAGATTTATTGGGTGATTTTTTATTCTTCTTTAGAAGCTTATATACACTAAAATTACAATTCCTTTTGACAATGTATAAAGGTGTGAGGCGGGGTACACCGCTATAGACTGTTGGAGATAGGCACAAGCTTTCCCGTGACCCATTATGGAAGAAGCGGTAGAAAATAACTGACTGACTGACAATTTGGAAGACAAGGTGATACAGTCATTCCTCTTAATTCACAAAATTGAGTTAAATGCAGGCACACCTGTGGATGTATTTTAAGGAAACACTTCAAACGAACTGCTTCCTTGTGTAACTTTATGGAATGATCAAAGGAAATCAGCCAAGTTATCAGGAAGAGAATTGTGGACCTCAACAAATCTGGTTCATCCTTTGGTACAATTGCCAGATGCCAGAGGGTGCTACAATTATCTGTTCAAATGATTCTATGCATGTATAAACAGCATGGGAATGTCCAACCATCGTGCTGTTCAGGAAGGGGATGGGTTCAGTGTCACCCAGATACATGTGTATTGGTGCCAAATGTGGGTATCAACCACAGAACAAAAGCAAAAGGCCATGTTTGAGTTTACAAATGCACCCAGGTACACAGACCTTAATTCTTGGAGACATGTCCTGCTGTTTAATTAAACTTAGACCAATGTGTTTGGCCATAATTGATACATTTGGAGAAAAAATAAGGAACCTTGCAAGTCTAAGAACACGATTCCAACCGTGAAGTATGATGGTAGCTGTATCATGTTTGCAGAGGTGTTTTCAGGAGGTTGTTTCACAATATAAAGCAGAGAAATGAATGCAGCCTCAGTAAATTGACATGTTCTCTGATAACAGTTTTCAGAGTTGATCTGATTGCTGGCAGGAATGTTCTTGTTATTAAATTAACACAATGGTGATGTAATGAAGAAGCTCAGTGTGTCTCTGATTAACTTAACATACTTGTGTCTTTAGTGGGACCAAGCTATTCTACGGTGATGACAACAAGAGAAATGAAAGGAGTGCAATTGTAACTAATAGACCTTTCTGTTCTCTCTGTTAGTTCTTCAGCCTGTTCAGTATTTAATTTGAACACATACAATAAGCCCTAATCTCCTGTCGCTTCACTTCTCTGCAGAGTCTAGAAGAAGCAGCAGGTTCATCAGGAGTGGATGTGACTCCACAAGAGAGCACCTTCTCCATTGGCTTCGACAACCTGAACGGCAAGTTCTCATTCATTATCACGTCTCATCTGAGACAGGCGGAAAATAAATCAGTAACTAGCCAACATTCTACAACTGGCAGCAACTGTGAGCCAGACGGATGTGGAGATGTGGGAGAAATAGGAAAGTGAAATATTCAGCACATCCACTTAATCATTTTTCATCAATGCTCTATGTTTGTATCAGGAAGCCTTTCCCTTCCTTTAAGAAAACATCCAGAATATCTCCAACAAAACTAACTTACTAAACTTCTCCAATGATGTATCAAATTTGGGTTTAATGAAAACCAAGACAATTCACAGTTGAACCTGGTATCAGTTAATGCTAAAGAGCTTCTGAAGTAGCCAAACTCAATTCAAGGATCGATATTTCTGTCATCGTGAAGATTTAAGCTGTGAATATAATATTTCTGGTTTAAGTTTGACGAAATCAGAAGCAGATACTTCTGAATTTAAATCTAGTCATTTTGTCAGCATTTAGTTTTGGTGGTAAAAATTGTCATTGTTTTAGGTTGATGTGGAGATTGATTCAATGCAGAATAATTAATTGCAAATAAATTTAGCTGATATACAATAAATAAATAAAGAAGTATTTTTCACAGTTCTTTTGAACTGACACAAAATGGAGCTGCAGGACACTTAAAGCTAAGCTCATTTTAGGACAGTGACATCAAAGGCACAAGCATGAGGGGCAGATAAGGTTGAATTAATTTTCTCTCAGTTATCTCCAAAGAAAAGCGTGCAGTCCTCATTGCTTTGATTCAAAATGGACTCTCATGCAGAAAACTGATGCTGAGAATAATGCACATGAACATGATCATAATGGACATGATCACTGCAAACTACAAGATGAAAGGTTCAGCAGAAGTATATTAAACTAAAATATAAAAAAAGAATCATGGCGCTGGATGGATGGACGGACGGATGGATTTTGGGTTGCCAGTTTAAATCAGCTGATGTAGTGCCATATCTTTGGTAATCACAATAATCATGCTTCTATTAGGGTAAAAACTGGTAAATCCTTCATTGGCAGAGCAGGTCAGAAGCAAGTCTTTTTCATGCTTTCATGTCCTGGAATGCAAACCAAATTGCTTCAAACAAATCAATGATGTCTTTTATTAATGAACCGTTAATAAGCTAAAAACATCTAAGATGCATAAATCTAAAGCATTATTTTAGAAAAGAATAGTACACATGTTCATTTGACAGACAGTTATGATCAGGGTTTGGCAGGGCCAGTCTATTAAAAGCATAATAAAACAGAAAAAATAAACTCTAAATGTTCCACCATTTAACCACAAACTCCTTATATCATCACAGATGTCAGCTCACAGACAGCGTGTACGATGTGCAGAAAGACTATCACTGTGTTCAAGGAGAAAGTTCAGAGCCAACATGCTAACTATGCTACAAGGTTGTCATCAACATCATCAACAGAAATGATAGCCTGAAAGTGTTTTCCAGTACAGCTGAATGGAATAATTTTCTTTCAATGTAATTTATGGTCTTTCTTTTCCTTTAACCAACTCAATATGGTTCTGTGGAAACAAAATGTTGCCCATCCTGGCACTAAAAGCTAGCAGCAAACTGCTAAGCTAAATGTCCATAACAGTAGCAGATTCTCTGAGTGTGAGAGGTCTCAAACTGAGTCCTTTGTACTTTACAGAATTTTTATGTTTTGGGATAGTAGAAACTTTCTTAAGGAAGGTTAGAACATTGCCTTTCCAGTAAATATGTTAAAGATATTAGTATAACATGGGCTGCAAGTAATTAACATTTGCAGCTATTATCAAGTTTTGTTGCTTTACACAAAGCTTTAAATAATCTTTGTGTAAATTTACTGTGTTGAGAGAATGTGTAAACCTTAACTGCAACAGAGGTGGTGTCTGAGCAAAGTTTTCCGTTAACAAATCTATCCCTCTAGCTGTGGGGATCAAATCTGTAGCCTTTACAAGTCTGCATCCCTAACTCTGCGTCTTGATGTTACACCTTCCACAGAGTCGCTTAATGAGCTGGAGGACCATGACCTGGATGCTCTTGTAGCTGATCTGGAGTCAAAGACAACTGGACAACATTGTCCCACTCATGAAGACACCAGAAACCCTACAGGAAATCAAACCATGCTCCCTGCCATTTATCAAGAGTCTGAGCCTGTAGTGACCTTTCCTGTGGTTACCACACAGTCATCAAGAGCAGTAAAAATAGTAAGACTCAAATGTTTCCCAACACAGTGCATATTGGTGCAAGATATTTATAGCCCTGAAACAAGTTTTGTTACAAGTATTACTTTAATTGATGTTCCTCAGATGTTCCAGTGAGCATTTTAAGTTAAAAATATGTCTAAACACGTCTTAAGTTTAACCCAACACATATTGTAAGCACCATTGACGAGCACCAAATAAGTAATGACTGCAAGCCTTAAACTGGGTAATTACTAATGCAGTGGTGTTTCTCTGGCTACTTGTATCATATGCGAAAATAATATAAGTCCAGGATTGTTGTCTTCATGCCTTTCTATTATTGTTGAAATTTTCATTATTTTATTTTATTTTTTAGAGATATAAACTAAACTGTTCCTTATCCTCTGGAAAATTATGTTAGCATTGTGTCCTATCTTTAAGACAGCTCTGCCTGCACTCTGCTTTGCATGTGGTTGTGTTGAAGATTACGATTCTTGCTGCAAACCTATCATTTTTTATATGGAACAAACTGAACAAACTGATGATGTTGAGGAAGCATCTTGCTGTCAGAGCAAATCCTGAACAGCTCAAGTGTTTAAACAAACCTTAGATTAAAAGACAGTGTTTAAAACAGTGTAAATAAACAAATCACATATTTTTCACTATTCTCTCAATTTTTTTGCACACAAATAAGAAATACTGAATATTTTCCAGACACTGATACTACTACCCCAACAACTAAATAAAATAGCTAAAATTAGTTTACAGTACTAAATCAAATGAAACTATCTTTGAGTTTTAGTTTTAGTCAATTCCATTTATTTATATGGTACCAATTCACTGCGCATGTCATCTTAAGGTACTTCACAAAGAAAACATTGGAATTGTGAATGAAGCTCATTAAAGTGTGAGCTTCTTTCTGGGTGAACCTTATTAAAACATTTCAAATTTAGAACTTAAAAATGCTCCTATATTAGCAACTCTCAACAATTTATATAAAAAACAAAAGAAAACAGACAAAAAATTACATTTTTTCCAGTTAAAATAAGTTGTCCATCATAAATTCAGACTGAAAATCATTCGAAAAACCCTCCAACAACCTCACATTGACAAAACTTAAAATGATTAATACAAAAAAAACACAGTTAACACTGTTGTTGATTTGATCAGTTCTATTAAGTATTTTAAACTTCATATCTTTTTTTTTTAGGGTAGTAGAAAAAATGTAGTCCGACCAAATTCCCTGTGAGAGTTCAGTTGGCTGTAGCTATTTTGACAAGTCAGCTGTGATCCCTTAGCAGGTGCACTTGTTAGGTCTGTGAGCCCCAGTCTGTCAGTTGTGAAGCAAGAATCTGCGGAAACCAGCCTGTAAGTGTGAACATTAAGTCTTTTTAGAATCTGTGAAGACTGTGAAAGCTTTGTAGAGTCCGTCGCCTGTTTAAAATCTCACTTGCTTCTTGTCCATTAATCACTACCTCAGCATATATACCTCTCAATTTACTCTGCTCTTTGTCAGACCTCCTTAGTTTTCCTAACTGTACATGCCAGTTTGTTCTGTTGCCAATGCAGATTTGGCTTCCTTGTCACCCATTCTCCACCTCTTTGTAAACTTGAACTCTGATCTTTTATATTATTAATGTATTGCATGCTTGCCACCTATTGCCAGTTTCTTCTGTGCAATTAGGTCCTCTATAACAACAAAGCATGACATTTTGTGAACACATGGAATCAAAAAGATGGGACACATTGTACAGTTCAGGAATGAGGATGTGAAGGAATTTAAAGTAGGGTTATGTTATAAGCATAACTAGGTCAAAGAAAGCATTAATCACACAAGCCATCAACAGGCCTATGGTAACTCTGGAGGAGCAGCAGGGATCCACAGCTTAGGTGCAAGGAATCTGCCATTTACTCCACAAATCCACCCTTTGTGGAAGAGTGGCAGGAAGGAAAAAAGTCCCATTCAAAGTTTACAACAAGCCATGTAGGGGACACAGCAAACATGTAGAAGAAGGTGCTCGGGCCAGATGAGGTCAACATACAGTGTTTTGGCACGCAAAACTCTATGTGGTTCAAAACTGATACTGTATGTCATCCTGCACCCCCCATGAGAAAATGGTGGTGGCAGCATCTTGATGTGGAGTTGTGCTTTTCAGCTGGTCAGTCTTGATGGGAAAAATTAATGTAGTTAAAAACGGGACAATGGTGGAAGAAACCCTGTTAGAGGCAGGAAAAGAAGACCCAAAAAATTTGCAGTTGGGTGGTTAAAATGTGACACGATGTAAAAAAGTTCATGCTGTTGATCTCAAATTAAAAGTTATTTATGTTTTCCAGAATGAACCCCAGACAAAGGCAGACAAAATTAAAGTTGCTCTGGAGAAACTGAAAGAAGCCAAAGTGAGGAAGGTAAACTCCCCAGTCAGTGTCTCATTTCCACACTGCAGTAGTACAGTTCAAATAAACCAATCATTCTGCTCCTGATAGCTGATAATAAAGGTGCTGATGAGTGACAACAGCTCCAAGACTCTAATGGTGGACGAGAGGCAGACAGTTAGAGACGTTTTGGACAAGCTGTTTGAGAAGACACACTGCGAGAGCAGCATTGATTGGAGCCTGTGTGAAAACAATCCTGAGATGCAGATTGGTGAGACAGCTAGCACACACTAAACATTCCAACACGTGCTAAAAACATGCAGGCACTCATCATAAAGGGGTTTTCTAACATGGCTTCAGAAAGAGCCTTTGAGGATCATGAATGTCTCGTGGAACCGCTGTCTGCTTGGAGCCGGCACAGTGAAAACAAGCTCTACTTCTTGTCAACACCTCAAAAGTATATGATGTTCACAGAGCCTCAGGTAAGTTATCAATTTATTTTAATGCAAAAAGACTGAATACATGGTTCACTCAGTAAGCCATCTCTTACATTTCCCAATGTGCAGATTTTTTACATGTGGAAGAAGAAATCTAGCATGAGTAGCATGAATAGCCAAGCCAAAGAGCTGCTTATCAAGGTTGGTTAAAGTAATATTTATTTGATCTTCACCTCTCCACTTATATTAACTCTGTTTGCCAAGAATGACCTTTTAAACAGTTTGCATTTCTTTTCTTTTGATACAATAGGAGCATTTTGAAGGTTCTACAGTTATTGTCCCTAATCTTGAGGGCATGTTATATCTAAAAGAGGATGGGAAGAAGGTTTGGAAACCTCACTACTTCATGCTTAGGGCCTCTGGGATCTATTATGTCCCCAAAGGAAAAACAAAGGTATGACACATCCAAAAAACTTACCAGTTAGGGTAAAAAACAATACATCCACCTTTAATTTTAGGCTTTTATGTATGAGGAGAAATGAGAAAAAAATATTTAGTCTTTTCTTGGTTCAAACACTAGCTAAAGCTTGCCTCAAGTGTACCAAAACACACACAGATTTCACAATGTCATTATTTATAAAAAAAGAAACCACACTGGTGCACTATCAGTGAAAAACTACTTTAAGTAAACTACTGCACTGCTTCTGTGTGATTGAAGGAGTACAGTAGGAGCCAGGTGGTGCAACTTGAAAGCAGTAGAGTGTCTAATTATCAGCAGATGTGGCATACAGATGTGTGTTAACACATTGCCAAAAAGGGAAGACATCAGCAATGACCTTGGAGAAGATTTTCAAACTTTTCGAAGCCCATTGTTCTACATTTTTCAACAAGGAGAAAACTTTAAAGACAGCTAAAATCTTCTTGCCATTCTCAGTAGCCAAGAAAAAGATCCCTCTCTCAAAACAGAAAAAACAGCATAACCTAAGTTGGCATCTGAATATATCACAAATTGCTGAAGAATGCTCTTAGGACCGATAATAAAAAAGTTGAGATAATTGGCCATAATGCACAGCACCATGTTCGTAGAAACCCAAATACAGCATTTCAATGAAAGCAGAATGCGCCAACTGTTAAACATGAAGGTGGAGTGCTGATGATCTGGGCTTGCTTTACAAACACAGAACCTGGACCCAGTCTTCGGGTTGACCACTAACTTGTCTGTTCACCCGAGTCATGATGTTAGACCACCTGTCCAACAGCTGTCTAATAGTTTAGCAAAAACTTGGTAAGGGTACAATAAAATGATCCCAAACATAGCAGCAAACCTACAGCAGAGTGGCTGAAAACAAAAAGAGTTAACTTGTTGCAATGAGACAGTAAATGTCCAGATCTCAGCCTGACTGAAATGCTGTAGTGCGATCCTAAGAGAACAGAGAATATAAAGAAGAAAATACCTTAAAAACTCAATGAAGTATAAACAAGATTTCAAAGTAACAATTTACTTCACAAGAATGTGAGAAACAGAAAGTCATATAGGAAACAACTACGCTGAGCTATTATTAGCTGTTCCACTCAAGCTTAACTTTTCTTAAATGAATAATTACAACCGAGAAACTGTTGAGTGTTTTTTAACTTATTAGGTCTTAGACTGAAATAATTTTAGAAACTGGTAAAGACAAGATCATTTTTATGTGCTGATGTGTGAAACTGTAGAACCAGTAGAGGGTGTGACTGTATTTGAGTGTTGTTCATTTATGTTTGCTTTTCTTTGGCTCTCGTCTGTATGGTTGGGAAATAAAATATGTTAATGTGAATCTTGTTTAAATAGTTTTATTCATATTTTGTATCATCAATGTAAGTCACAAGTTTAATAGTTCTGCACATGTAAAAACTGAAAGATTTGAACAAGGTGCTTTAATTTAGCCAAACAAGTCAATAGAAGTAAAAAATAGAAGAAGGATAGAATAATTTAACAATAAATAAAAGAAAAGAGCAACACATAACTAAAAAATGTAATAAGGTCTCTAGTCAAAGGCTAGAAAATGGATCATTTAGTAAATTGCTTCATAATCCGATTCTTTTCAACCCAATCTTCCATAGCCATACTGTTACACATTAGTCACTTTAACCGCATTTTTTGGATGGATAACCTGACCCAGTATGCTGGTTCAAACCCATGACCCAACCCTGTTGTGTTAAATTAGCTCTGGCCTAGAACAATCAAAATTTAAACCAATACTTGGTTAGCAAAAAGGCCCATATTGTTTTTTTAATTAAACCCAGCAGTTTTTAAAGCCAGATGCCTCCTGGACGCCTTCCTTGGGAGGAGGCCCAGGGGACGGCCCAGGACACGCTGGAGGGACTATGTCTCTCGGCTGTCCTGGGAACGCATTGGGCTCCCCCCGGAGGAGCTGGAGGAGGTGTCTGGGGAGAGGGACGTCTGGGTGTCTCTGCTCAGTCTGCTGCCCCCGCGACCCGGTCCCGGATAAAGCGGAAAACAACGAGTATGAGTACAAGTTTTTAAAGCGTACCTGGGTGTTTCAATGTATTCTTACATGAAGTCTATAATCATCATTAGGAGTACAAATACACAAGAATTGTTTAAAAACATTGTGATATTACAGAAAATCACATAAGCTGTTGAAAAAATTACTGAAACATATTTCAAAAACAGAGTCAAAAAGAGAAGTCAGTCAAAATGTTTCTCCTAATGATTTTCAGGAAGTCAGACTTCTAGTTTGCACCAACAACCCCAAGTCTGTCAGTGACGGTAAATATGTCAACATGATTCGCATCTGCTGAAAAAGAGTTCAAAGGTTTTAAGAGACAAAAATAGAAATATGCATATTAACTAAAGCTTGATTCCTCTTAATTGTGAAGAAACTAATTATCTCGCAATAAACAGTTAGGTAATAGTCTTCAGTATTGACACAGAAAAAGTATTACGAAGAAGCTACTGTCCTTTTAGCTGTGTAAGCTTCTAGATCTCGTGTTGTTTTTATAATGCTTGAAAATGTATTAATACATATAAGAAACAGTTGCATCTGAAAATTATTCAACCCAACACTGCAAAGTGTTTAAAGTAACAAAATTTAAAATTGCTCAGTTGTTGGCAATAAACGAATGACACAATAACTGTTAAAATCTGTAATAAAAAAGTTTTAAAAAAGTAATATTCCAAATATTTTTTATCTACATTTCACTCTAAATCATACTTTAAATGAATACTGCAGGCTCAACATTATTCAACCCCCATAAAAGATTCTTCAGAAGAGCTTACATTTGCAGATCAGGAGTGGTCTCAGGCCCACCTGATGCAGCCAATCCAGGGCTTCATTACTTCCATCGGGTGTGCCTGACATAGAAAAACTTAAATACCTTTTCACACATGCTAGAAATATGGCTGTCAAGACAAATGTCTAAAATATATCCAGAGAATAGATCTCTGTCGTGTACAAACAAGAGAAAAAGAATCTAAAAAGAAAGCAATGAATCTGGCCATGAATCACGTTTGCTGCAGGTTATAACAGCAGCGGTGCTCTAATAAGTACTAAAGATCGTTGTCATGAAGAGGTTGAATAATTTAGAGAGTGCAATATCCATTAAATGCTGTTTGGCATTTTTAAATTAGAGAAAGATTTTTTATTGCAGCAGGGGCTGAATGATTTTAGGTACAGCTGCATATTTTGCAAGGTTTTCAGCAAGGTACATGCTTACATTTTTTAATAATCTCTTTCTCTTCAAGTCTTCCACTGATCTCGCCTGTTTTATTCGCTTTGAAAAAGTCAACATCTACACCACCACCAGCTACAAACATAAATACAGAGCTCCCACAGACTTCTGTTTTCTGTTAAAGGTAAGATGCAGCTTAGGGTTTGGAGAACACTTTCACGTTACTCTTTCTGCACTTTCTCTCTATGTCAAGCATTTCCATCATGCACTGGGGACAATATATTCTTTCCAAATCTTCAAACTATTTTTGGGGAGACAGTATAGGAGCTGATTGTAGTGACTGGCATGAATGGACTTTCAATGATTACAGCTGCCATATCAGTTGTCAAGAACTGGTTATTCATTCATGATCACCTTCATACAATGGGTTTTTGATCACCACCTGTGTATTATAGTACAATAAAGGTGTTTTATTCAGAGTCGCTGCAGTTATCAGCTGGTTGAATTTCTAGCTCCTCTCAGACTTCTTAAAGGTGCACATATGAAAACAGGCAAAGTGAAAGAGGAAGGTGGTGAACAGAACAAGGAACAGGGGCCAGTAAGGTGGTGCCCTAAACCAGAGAGAGCACAGAGGTGGTTCCAGGGTTCCAGCTGAGGAGATCTGAGAGAACAGCAAGAGGACTGGTTCAAATATGTGTGGACTCAAATATCAGGCTGACTTTCAAACAGAAATGACTGAATGACTTTAGTTTTACAATACAACTTACACTGTATAGATTAAACTCTAGAAACTGGCTAAAACTGTTTCTCTACAACGATTCCTGCTGTTTCAGTTTTAGTGCACCTACACTGCCCTCTGCTGGCTCCTTTTTGTAAAAAAGGGAACTATTTCCTTTAGCCCACACACAAGGTACAATATTATGCGTTCATTGTGTATGTTGCTCTAAATGAGGAATTTTAATGACGTCAGCATGCTTATCTCAGCTGACCCAGGTTGGATAATGAGGGCATGTACCAGGCTTTAATTCAGTACAGGCCCTCATTTGGTACAGGGTGGGAGGGTGGGGTTAGGGGTGGGTGGGGGGTTGGGTTTGGTGGTGGTGATCTAGAGTCTCTCTAGATCACCTAGAATTCTGGGTCATCTCCTGTGCACTAATTTCCCCAGATCAACACACAGATCTTCTTGGTGAACAGTTTCTGTGCTGCATTGGCCACATTTTTGGATCATTGTCCCACTGAAAGGCTCACTGATGACACATTCAGATTTGTACTTAAAATGTCCTGTTTTTTCCAAGAATTCATGAAGCCATGCACTCTAACAAGGGTCCCCGGGCCTTTGCAGGAGAGACAGGCCCACAGCATCATAGATCCTCCTTCGTATTTATCAGTGGGCATTAGGTGCTTTCCACTCATTGTTTTATGGCAAACCCAACTGGAGTATTTCCAAACAAAAATTCTGTTTTAGTTTCATCTGATCAAAGTTTAGGTTCAGTAGAGTTTAGCAATGTGAGATTATGCTACTGCCATAATATACAAATTCACTCAAAGGTTTTTTCTGTCTTTGATTTTTTTTTTTTTCTTAGCATCCCTGCATTCAGAAGGAGTCTCCCTACATAAAGTTCCTGTGCTGTGAAGACAAAGAGAAGCTGCTGCTTTGGGTCAACTCTATCAGAATAGCAAAGGTCAGATTCACCTTCGTGTGCAATGCCATCTCCACTCACTGTAATGTGCGCTGTTTACGGATGTTTACAGATGTGTGTCCTCTGTGTTTAGTATGGTACTGCTCTGTACAAGAACTATCAAGCTGCGGTGAATAGAGCATCCGCTGTGCAAATTCCCTAGTCTGCAGCAAACAAAGGTGAGAGCCCAGTGGGAAAAAACTTACATTTACTTTTGAAAATGTACCTTTAATGTTTTATTAACAACAAACATGACATTTGTTTATCTAAAATGGCTCTTTTCAAGCACTAAATCAAACCAAATGTACACCTATTGGATATGTCTAAAGTAGCGCTACTACTATCTGGACAGAACAACCTGCAGACTAAATCTTTAAACTCTAAAATCTGTATTTCTTTATATTTCTCCAGAGGCAAATCCAACAGTCACACCTCTCTGGAAAGCCCATACCCAGGTCCATTAGTCAAATCCAATGAAGGTGTCCTTACTGAATCACCCTCTGACTTCATCCATCCTTCTGGATGAGAACATCTTCGAGACTTCTGCACAACATCTTGCCTGAGAGCTGGTATTAAAATGCAGGCCACTTTTACTGGCACCTCTGGTAAAGATGTGTAAAAAAAATAAACCATTTTTTAATTGCAGTTTTCATGATTTGAAGGTGTTTGAGTTTTGTTTTTGGTCTTGCCTCTGATCATGATTGTTAATGTTTTCCAGCTGGTGCTTCAGTGCATTCCTTTACGTTCTCACTTGTTCTGGCTATCGTGCATTTTACATCTGTTATTTTTATATTTATCTTTTAATTTCATTGTCATTGTTTCTCTGTTCAGCAATCAGCTTTATTCGGTCCACCTGCTCCATGCCCATCAGTCTCACTGTTTCCACCTGTGCCACGCTCAATATTTACTCGTCTGTTCAGTTTACTCTTCGCTGGAGTATAGTGTGTCCATGGCTGTTTGCCACGGCAAGCCTTTCCATGTGCATGCCTGCCTCTGTTACCACCTGCCGGTTGTGAGTTTTTCTTTTGGAAATTAAACATTTTTCACTTACCACACTGCCTCCGTCTGTCTGTCTGTCTGCATTTGGGTCCTACTCTGGGTGCCATCGCCCCTGACAGCAGTAACATAACCTTGCACTATAAATGTTTGAGAAAATCTAACCTTTAATCCATCTACATTTATTCAGTGGGAAAACCCAATGGTTATCCTATTTAGACTATAGTTGTGAAATTTTCACAATTTGCTTGCGGTCTTAAAGCAGTTAGGTTGCCTGTTAATGCATATTTAACACATACAAAGGATCTAGTTGGCAGCATTTTGGCATTGTCCAGTGATCAGAGTGTGAATGACATCTGCTGTAAAAACAAAATGTATTATTTTTTGTATATAATTGTATATAAATTAAAGGATTAAAGGATTAAGAAATAAAAGAAAATTATAAGTGGCACAATTATTGGGACCCCTGCTGTCAATACTTTGTACAATCCCCCCCTTTTCCAACAAGACAGCACTTAGTCTTCTTAAATAACATTTCACAAAGTTTACCTATACAGATCTTTGACTCTTAGGTGTGGTGTCCAAAACGTCATGCTGAAAGTAATCTGGGGGCCACAAAAGGATTATTGTTATTTTTAAAATTAAAATTAATACAATTTTGTCTTTCTTTAGATTGTGTTTAATTTCAACAAGAATAGGACATGACTCACTTTTGTATTATTTAGCCACATTTAATAAATGGGTGTGCGAAACAAGTCACTGGATGTTTGTGGTCCTGTTTACTATCAAATTGAATTAAAAACAAAACCATGGTTGATAAAAGATGAATACTATGTGTTGCACCTTATATTGTCTCTGAAGGCCTCCCATCATTGAAAATTGCACCCTGATAGTTTTTTAAAGAGTCTGCATCAAGAACCTGACTTGGCAAACCAAATTTATGCCATTGCTGAATTGTTGTCAAACAAAATCATTAATAGTTTATGTAAAGTTTTATCAGCCGCATGTGTTTTTAGGAAAAGGGAACAATGTTAATGTTACCTTCAAGCAAGCACAGAAAAAAAGATGATTTCTTACTTCTTAGCTTTAGTTTATTTAAGGATCCCTACAAGTTCCAACCATAGTAGAAACTATTCTTCCTGGGGTTCACACCACCAGCTTTACAATCAAATTAGTGCTGCAGGCATTACAATAAAAACTTCCTAGAAAACCTGAGATACACAAATAGAAACCAAAAAACATAAGAACATATCAATAACTTCAATAATGTTTCATGTGTTCAATTTCATATGAATTATGTATCATAGATTTTTAAAATTTCTTTTTAAGCCTTTCATGATCGCCAATTATTGTTACTTCAGAAGGCACATGTTCCAATAGTATAAAAGTAACAACAGAGGCCCATCTAGCATTAAAATCATGTCTATTACAGGTGGGCAATAACTGTGAGAAGAGTCCAAATGGTTTATGTAAAATCCAGATTTAATGTAAAGAGAAAAGAAGGCTGTATACTACTCTGTCACAGACCATCATCCATGAAGGGCCTTGATGCATGAAATTAGCATTAGTTTTAAAATTACAGCCTAGCTAATCTGGCAGCTTTATTTTAAATTATCTGCAGTTTATCCAGATCATTTTTGGAAGCACACGACTAAACAGCTGGACAATATACAAGGTGACAAAGGACCACAGACTATACTACTAATATTCTTGTCACAGGAGGTATAAAATGAGCATTACACCAAATTATTGCAATGTTTCTACCCATTTTAGTCATAATTTTCTAAATTTGTGTGGATCTTTACAGATTTCTTAAAAGACATATTAAAAGTTACAAAAGATTTCAAATGAGCAGGTAAGGTGTTCCAAAGCTTTCCTCCTTTAACAGAGAAAGCTGTCTGAGTAAAAAATGCTTTACAGGATGATATTTGAGCATTAACACCTGAAACAGCTATGTTACATCTGTTGCATTCTATAATTTGCCAAAAAAATAAAAGAGAAATAGGGTTGCAAGTTCTTTACTCTATTAACACCTTGGCCTGATGCCATTGACTTTGATAAGGTTTCCATGGCATTTGGAAGAGAAACAGGTCCACAACATCATAGATCCTCATCTGTACATAAGGATGGGCATAAGATGCTGTTCATCTTTTGTTTCACGGCAAATAAACCAGGGTCTGTATTCACAAAGATTCTCAGAGTCCTCTCAGAGTGCTCCTAACCTAAGCTAAAGATTCCTGGCAAGGACTCCTAGCCTAAGAGTGATTCAGTTCTGCTGAGAGTGACTCAGAGCAAGGAGATGACAGAAATTCCAATCTTGTGAGGAGGTGTGGTTGAACCCATTGCTAGGTGTCACACTGTTTTCTAAGAGCTGTGATTGGTTGTTGCAAAAGACAAAAACAAATATGCTCCAAATAATCAATGAAGAGAAAGTAACCGATGATAGAATTTAGAGTGGATTCAGAAATGTGTAAATCATGATGATAAAATTCGGCAAAATTAATTGTCCTGCAGCATCAAAATGTTTAAAAATAGTTTATTTAAATGCTCGTCATTATTTCTGATTTGCTTATTTTTATGTTTACTCGCCATGCTGGTCATTTTTATACTGCATCAATTTCATATTAATTAATTTCATATTAATATTCAAATTCAGCATTTTAATGTGATCTCCTTGTATAACGAGGTTTCTTTTGATAAAATTACCAAAAGAAAACTGAGAAAAAAGGTGGAGAAAACCAAACTGAACAGAGGCAGAACTTGCTGGTGGAGGAGAACAGAGGAGTGTTGAAAGGTAGATTTGGTCCTGGGATCACAGTCATTCCTTGCAGATCAATGCATCGTTCCCTCTGTTTTCAGCCCCAGTCTGGAACATGAGCAACTCTAGTACCTGCTGGTACCTACTGGTACCTACTGCGATCAGAAGCTAGAGAGGAGATAGCAGCTCACCGGAGAACTTCTCCACAGACGGGGGGGGGGGGGGGGGGCGTTGTAGATGACCATTTAGGCTTAGGCTGCTGACATCATGTATAGTACAAGAAATACTTATTCACCTCATTTGCATCTTTCTTCTATGCATATAGTGCTTAGATTATTTTACTACTGTCTAGAGTTTGTATCTATCTATGTAATTTGTTTACTTTTTATTCATAATTTATTTATTGTTTCTAATATATTTTTATCCTTCCTTATATTACCTTATTAGAGCTGCATCTTTAACCTGTCCTGCCGCAAAAACTATTTTATTTCACCCTAGGGAGATGATAAAGTTAATCTTATCTCTATATTAATAATTGTATAATTGTTATAGCAGTTTATGTGCTCATTTATTCGACTATAAAGGAAGTTGATCCCTGTGCGATCCAGCCAATAGCGTTTTATTATTTCACTGTTGTTCATTGCACCAGAATCTCTCTCCTTTCTCTCTGTCTTTCCATCATCTTCTCTGCTTAAACTCATAAGCTCACTAAAAGTCCTCCTCACTACTCTTAACATTTCCTCACTTTAGAAGCTCTCTTAAGCCCTATGGTGCTTCATGAATAACTTATTTTACCGGTCACGTCACTAGGAGCTACTTTTAGTCTTAGGATTGTTTGTGGATACGGGCTCAGGAGTTTTCGTTGCCAAAAAGCTCAATTTTAGGTCACAGCAAAGCAAAACACAAAGTTCCAGTTAAATTCTCTGTAGAGTTTATCACTCTCAAATGTGTCAACAATCAGTTGACAGACGTAAAGGGTCTCTAAAGGCTGCTATAGAGACTTGGTGACCCCCACACAGTTTTCTAATAGTGTTCCCTACCCTACTATCCTACTATTCTTTATCCAGCCTTACGGAAAATGGCTAAAAGAAATGTGTCATAGTTTTTTGGTTTCTGACAAGTTTCTGACCCACATGCAGAAAATACCCAGAAGACAATGACATACTGTTTATTTTCAACCAGGCAGAAAGGGATCATGATCCAGGGGGAGCTTAGTTGCTCCACGGAGGTGAGATGCCAGGAAGAATCCAGGAGAAAACCTTGGAGGAAGGAGCAGAGAATCAAGTTAAACCAAAGCCTGGGTTAAACAAGTGGAATGCATAAAGCAGGACACAGAAGGCTAGATGATCCACTATGGTTGACACTCACGCGTCGAATGAGGCTCCAGTGAGGAGGCAGATGAAGCTGATTAGTTGCAGGTGTCCAGGAACTCAGCAGCTCATCACCGCCCATCGTAGTACCCTGTAGCTCCAGGAGAGGGAGGGAGAGAGCACACAGACAGAACACCACTAGATCCCTGTCAGAATGGACCCGAGTCATCTCATATTCTTCCTCCAGGGACACAGAATTTCATGAATTACTAATTAGAAGTACCTAGAAATCATAAAAGGTAAATATATTAAAAAAATATGCGTTGTAAGTGTTAGGGGTAAAACAGTTTTGTGTTGATTCTGTTAAAAATAGTTGTATCTTAGCTCAATTTTCTCCACTGAATAAAAGTGCTAAAACGTTTTATTTTTCTAAGTGTGAGACTATGCCACCATGACTAAAAACATTTTTGAGGCTTTTCTTTCCCAGGACTGTCAATAAATACCCCCTGTATTATACAAGCACATGAAGCTATCAAGCATAGTAAACAAGTTATATAAAAATACTCCAGAAATTTATATGTATTTCTATTTTACTTTAGGGGGAAAAAAGACAATTTTAATATTTGCTTCAATTAAATGTTTATTACAAAAAGACTGTACATAAATTTCAATGAACACATCCTATGTACAAACTGAGGGGAGGACAAACAACAGATTCTATTCCCATGAACATTTAAGTTACACGTTTTTATTTTTTCTTCTTTATTCCATGTTTGATCATATGAAAACACATTGGAGAAGGGTGCCATGTCTTGTGATGCCCTGGTGTTGGAGCGAGTCAACATTTTCTGCTCACCAGTGGCCGACTCATGAGTTCTGAATGGGAACAAAAGCATATAAATAAAGCCTTCACATAGAAACTGCGAACGAACGGTTCTGTGCTGTTTTTCACATACAAAAATGACAAAACAAGTTGAATGCAAAGCTAAAAATGCATTACATAGAAAACATTGTCTTCTTAATTAACAAATGGCCTCATGATGTAAAATACAATCAAGACTGGGATGCAGTGGAGAATCATTGTTTATAAACTTTACACAATCATGCAGAGAGGCTGATCTAATACTGTTCATATCATAACATTCCCTTTTAAAGTTAAAGTTCATGGTAAAAAGCCATTACTTCAAAGTACAAATTATTATGCGATGAATAGTCTTTAGCTTCAAAGATATGTACTTTTACTTAAACCGACAATCGTTTTGTGGGGGCAGGTATTCCATTTAAAAGAGAACACTATCAACAGACCACATAATTATTACCTTAAAGGGAAAGATCAGATAGGGTTGGAACTGAGGTTCTATGAAGTTATCAGTAACAGTTCGGTTCTATGAAGTTATCTTTAACAGTTCTTTAAGCTGTAGTAGAGAGATGTCATAGTGCAGTGAGTTTCTGGAGAAGTGAAGAAATCCTATGGCAGTGTAGAAGGGTACCAGCTGGTCGGTTACAGCCCCGCTCCTCCGTTCTATCGTATTTTATCAATTTAAAATAACTCGAACTACAGAACGTTTATGTCAGTGGTATACACTGCTAGATAAGTGGATATTTATTGTCTATAATTTACAGGATACCATTAGGCCTGCTGCTTTTCTCAGCCAAACAAAGTCTGTTTTACTACTCTAGGTTCTGCGGACTGAGTCAATCCACTTCATCAGCAGATGCCGAGTCCATTGGGGTAATGTCCAAACAACTACAAAACCTGTAAAAGCACAGGTAAGTACCATCTTCAATGAAATTGCATAACTGACAGCTTTATGAAAAATCCCAAAAAACTCTTGGTGGACTTGTAGCTGATTAGGTGGACTGATACAGCCGGTTCTTGGCCTGCCCCTGGTTCTCCTCTATGTGGTTCTCCTTCAGGAGGCAGCCCAAACAACCTTGACTGACTTATTTTGATGAATAGGACCAACATTGGTACTTCAAGCTTAATTCGGATGTCAAAACTCCTTACCCTATCGTTAAAGGGCAAAGCACACTGGAGATGTTAGACATGCCTCAAAAAGTAAGCCCAGTGGCGATATTTGGCCTTTGGCCAACGTTCCCCTGAGCAGTAGCCAGCGATCCTTTTCAAACCTGTTCTAGTCAAGAAGCGTCAACTCTTCTGATAAAAATATCCGATACCAGTAGTCTTTTGTGTCTTGGTGCCCTTCAGTTTGAAGAACGGAATGTGTGATAAAGCAGAACGTCTACTGCCATGTTTGTTGCCATTAAGGATAATCTACAGAGGAAGCTTATTTCGGCCACTCGTTCTTTCACTCATGATCCATATCTCATGAGCAGAGGTTGGGGTCTGAACGTAGATAGACTGTGAATTCGAGAACTTTTTTAGCTCAGCTCTTTCTTCACCTGAACAGACCTGAGCAGTGGCCATGTTACTGCAGACGAGGCCCGGATGCATCCATACTTCTACCTCACTGCCCTACCATCATTCCTGAGCAAGACACCACGATACTTGAACTCCTCTACTTAAGGTAAGGACTGACCACCAATGCACATAAAGCACGCCGCCTTTTTCCGGTTGGGAACCACCGCCGCAGATGGGAGTGGTGGTAGCTGAGCAAACAGCAACAGTATTAACATTATTAATATTCTCTAATGCAGCTTTGTATCCAAAGAGCAGTGGTGGCTCTTGATTTAGGCAGTCGCCCAGGTCGGCATTAGAAAGGAGGGCGCACAAGCATTAGATGAATAAAAATGACTCATCTGCAAGTTAAGCCCTAAACATATTTTCTGCTACTTTTGTGCAGCTGCAGTCAATACGTAGTTAGCGCCCCTGTGTGTTTAGTGGGCACCCTGCTTGCAACTAAAAATAGGGAGCTTAGGTTATTTGCTTTGTGCAGTTCTGCAATGCATTTATTATACCCCAGATTCTGTGATAATTTCTAGCAATTCAATTGTTTGGGGGATAGCAGTAGGAGGGGCGCGACCTGGGTGCCATTCGTGCAAGAGCCATAACAGCCCTAGGGTGTGGACATTTTTAGTTTGAGTTGTTTTAAATTGCTAACATTAGCTAAAACAATAACTGGGTAGCTTACATCCTCATAGCAGTTCACTTTTCTAAAAACCCACTGCAATATTTCATACAGGTAAGGGAACTATTACTAATAACTCAATAGAACCTTAGTTTAGCAAAGCCAACGTATGCCTTTAAATGTATATTCTCTGCAGGAGTTAGTGATGTTTAGCACAGGGTCTGGACCAGAGAACAGGAGTGACTGACAGTACATTACTGCTGATTTGCCTACATTCACATTACAGATATGATGGAAGGAGTTTACAATCAAACGAGCGATGTTTGAAATAAGGGACATCTGTGCGTCCATAGAGCAGTGTTGTACTTGAGGTTGTTTGGGTTGGTGGCGATGGTCGTTGAGCACCAACTGGAAAGCACCACACCAGCAAATGTTTGCAGAATGAGTTCTTAAGGGTTCTTCACTCCTCACATGGCAATCGCTGTGTTGCAATCAAACTCGAGACAGAAATCAGTGATTACAGTTGTTGATAATTATCAGTGCAGCTACGACACAAAGGTAAACAACATGAACAGACGCAACAGTGAGTCCTTCCTCTGCTTCGCATTCTGAAGCCTATAGTAGCGTCACTGAATACAGCGGAGGTGATCAAATCATAACGGGTGGAACATTAAAACACAATCACTTTGCCAGGATAAAATGGAAATGGCACTGTGACTAATGAGGAAAAATGAACATTCAAGTAAAAATGACCTAAATCTGAAAAGAAATCCAACCTTGGCACCGCTTCCCTCCACTGACGAAGCACACTGACAAATGTACTGTACTGGCAGTTGGTCACATTACACTTTATATACACGTTAGAGTACAGGAAGAAACTCCACCAAACTGAAGAAGAAAATTGTCTTTTTTCTCTATCAATGCATTCTGTACAATCTTCCTTTTTAAGTCGACAGAGAGCACTGTGAATACAAGCCCCTACAAACTCCCGCTCTTAAATGTTTTTGATTTAGACATCGGCAGCGTGGAACATTCAGTCGTGTCCTAACGCACTTGATGTTTTATTTGTCCGTTTGAGCGGAGGGAAGAGTTGCTCGGGTGATCTGCAGTGCAAATAAACAGGTAGCATTCTGAACCTAAAGGAGCCTCATCTGAGTTTTCAGACTCAGAATCTACTGGATAATTACATTTTTTATGGTAGTTTGCACTGAAGAACATGTTATTGAGAGTAAAATCTAGTGAGGCTCCTCTTGTTTTACCTCCAGTGTAAATTGGCAGGCCACAGCCAGTAAAATATTAAACTCCTCTCTTATTTGTGCAACATTTGTATTTTAGTAGTCCAAATAAATGCAAGCACAACCCCTACAGACCAAAATAAAATCATTTTAAAAATTCACCATGGCACTTTACTCAAAACGGGAGCTTTGCTTCTCTCCACTGCACTTTATATGCCTGTACATCTGTAGATCTGATCAAAAACTGAGCTCCATCATTCTTAGGGGGTTTTTGTTCCCATTGAAATATTTTCTTTAGTCAGCGTAATGCATGATTGATTCAACATAATTTCCAGGGAAGAGTCCAGTGACGCCGTTGCAGACGCCTTCGAACCATCCATCATCATTCTTTTTGATTATGTAGATGATGGCTCCTTCCATGAAGGACAGCTCATCCTCCTTATCCTTCGTGTAGTCGTAGATGGCCACAACTAGGACAAAGAAACGGTAGAAAGGAAGGATTCAAAAGTAAAAGTAAAAATATAAAATGATTTTTGCTTTGTGAATATAAAGTACAGGATTCCGACATACAAGGTCTAAAATTAGAAATATATTTTTTCCATTACCTTTTTTCTTATTCCATACTTATCCAGACCTGGAAAATACTCTCCCCTTTCCAGTCTCTGTAGGGAAGGTAGTACCCTCCATTTATGTCAAGACCTGGTTTTCTCCTTGCACTGACCTTTCTCTAAGTAAACCTTGGGGGCCCAGTGGGGGTCTCCATCAGCATACGGATCACTGTAGTGAACAACCGCAGCTTCCTCTTCCTCGTAGTCCACAGGTGGAGGAGGTGGAGGAGGAGCAGGCTCCTCAAACACACCTATGTCCTCTGGAGGAGGTGGAGGAGGTGGGGCTGGGCTGTCTGTTACTGGATCACAAGAAAAAGTAGAGGACAGATTGTTTATTGATCCAAATACACTCAGTAAAAGTCTTAACAAATGTTTTTTGTAAGTAAAAAAGTTCTAAATAAACGTTGAAATATTCTTCAGAGATTGATCTGACCACTAGGGGGCATTGAAGGATCCTGTATAAACAACAAAAAGACTGGGTGTAAGAATGTGTCTGGCATTCAGCTCTACGCCACATCTTGCTCTGGTCCTGCTCTTGTATTAAAGCAAATCTTTGGTTCCCATCTCATTTTTCCATTGGTTGGACAATTTACTTCAGTGCTGTTTTAGCTTCCCAATAAAACAATCTCTGACACCAGTGTTATTACCTGCAGTAAAAACTCAGGATTTAGTCAGAGTTAAGTATATTTCTGGCAAAGGCAATTGTAATAAAACAGAGTTTAGGTAGATTCACAAAGCAAGTAGATGTCTGTTTGAAATGTTCCACCTTTTAAAGATGCTCCCTTGTTGAAGTTAGAGTGACTCTAACTGGGGCCTGTTGTTCTCTATTCCTGTAAATAGTCACTTACAGAGTACTTTTGAACCTTTTCACATTTTGTCGCGTTACATCCTCAAACGTATTTTATTGTGAGTTTTTGTGACAGACCAAAATTCCCCTTTACTCTGATACCCCTAAATAAAATCCAGCTGCTGTCAGAGGTTGGTAATGAGTCCTGCAGTGTTTAATTTAATCTCAGTATGAATCCAGCTGTTCTGTGAATGCAGCAGAGATGCGCTGGAGAACATCAGAGAACAAACAGGAACACAGCAGACAGATCAGGGATACAGTTGTTGAGAATGTTAAAGCAGATTACAATTATAAAGCTACATCCTAAACCTTTAACATCTCACAGCACTGTTGAATCCATCATCTAACAAAGAGAAGAGTATGGCACCACTGCGGATCTACCAAGACATGGCCGTACTCATGACATGACAGGCAGGACAAGGACAGCATTAATCAGAGAAGCAGACGAGACGCCCTTTGTAACTCTTGAGGAGCTGCGGAGATCCATGGCTCAGGTGGGAGAATCCGTTGACAGGACAATTAGTTGTTGTGCACTCAACAAATCGGACTTTTAAGGAAGAGTGTAAGGAAGGAAGCTATTGCTTAAGAAACCAAAGAAGCCATGTTTCAAGTTTGCTACAAGCCATGAAGGAGACCCGGCAAACATGGAAGAAGATGCTCTGGTCAGATGTGACTGAAACTGAAAATTTTGGCCTACATGCAAACTAACACCGCATATCACCTTAAACAGACCATCCCTACGATTAAACATGCTGGTGTCAGCAACATGCAGAGGGGATACTTCAGCAGGGACAGGGAAGCTGGTCATCGTTAATGGAAAGAGGGACAGAGCTAAAAACTTGGCAATCCTGGAAGAAAACCTGTTAGAGGCTCCAGAAGACTTGAGACTGGGGCAGAGGTTCAACTTTCAGCAGGTCAGCGACCCTAAATAGCCTAATAACGTGTTAAAATGGCCCAGTAAAAGTCAAGATTTCCACCCACTTAAGAATCTGTGGTAAAAGCTGAAAATTGATGTTCACAGATGCTTAAATACAGCACGTCACACTTTTAAGATTTTTTATGTGCTGCTTTGATTCAAGTGGTGCTGGCTACAGAACCAGCTTAAGCTGTTTCACCTTTCCTCATCTGGTTCTGCAGCAGGTCACCTCTTCTTTGATTTGGTCTATCATATAAATGTATTTGGCTGTAATTCACACAATGTGAAAAAGTTCAAAGGCTATGAATACTTTCACAAGGCACTGTAGTGACTCTTCTAATGCCAGTTGCTGGAAGGTCTAGAGAGACAAAATTTGTCACTTCTGTGTGGCAGAAAACAGCAAGACAGAAAATTATTGAGTGCAGCAGCTGTTAAGAAAAGCAGTTTTAAATATTCCATTCAAAAATGATCTAGATTTGGAGTGTGCTGATGCCAGTCAGGTCCTGTACTTTGTCTAAGCAGACAGACAGAGACAGGTGGGGAAATCAGGAGAAGCCATCAAGTCACATTTTCTACCTTTAGTGGACAGACAGCAGAGTATGCAGAGAGATTCATCACTATGGCAACCCACAGACATCAGAGGGTACTCCACCAGCAACCTTGCAGGCTGTCTGAGTACAGGTAGTCTTACTGAAGCTGTGCGAAAAAGTGTAAACGTGCATCCTGAGACGATCGATCACCGAGATGTGACTGCACGCGCCTCAATGTGTATCCTCACCAGCAGGTCTGCGTGTTCGAGTGTAATACTGTACTTACTGCTCTCCTGCATTCTGGCCACGAAGCCGGTCAGAGGGATCTGTGGGGTCAGCTGGACCATGGGGGGAGGAGGCGGAGGATTCACAGACACTGAAGCAGCGACACCCAGGCCAAGCGGAGGAAGCAGCAGAGACGGAGAGCGGAGGTGGGCAGAGGAAAGGATGGAGACGTGTAAAAGGACATGACAGAGGAGTGAAAGTCAGCTTGGCAAAAAAAGACTACAACAAAAAGCTGGTGAGAAGGTAAAACGGTGCAGGAAGAAATGCTGAGGGGTTCGTTTAGGCATTCTGATGTAAAGTGGTAATTCTTCTAATCTCAGTTGGAGGATCTGCCTCATCAGCATCTGTTTTATAAAAAAAAAATACAGAGCACCCTGCAAAAGGCTTCAGACACGGTAAGAGAAAAGCAAAGAGCTGCCCAGACCTAAACACATGGCCGCAGCACCAGCTGAATGGCTGATGCCTGTATTCTAAAAAGCAATGAGAAAGCTGCAGCATTTGTATGCAATCCTTGTCATTTCAAGAATATTTACAGTAGAACTGTTTGCATGGGATAAGGTCCGAATTTTACTTCACGAACAACTTTTGTCATCAGGATTAAAAAAGGCTTTTAACCCGACTGTCTCAAAACAGGAGATAAACGGGCAGGCAAACAGTCGCCCTCACTCATAGACATGATGTCAGACACAGACACGCCAGCTCTGACTCATAAATCACATGTAATAGAAGGGCGTCTGCAATCTCACTGGGCTGTAACGCCTTTTTACTCAGGCCTGCTGTCACTTCTGAGCCACATTCATCCACGGCTCCAGTGCGTCAAACCAACAAGCTGCTTCCTGTATTCACAACTGAGTGCCGCAAATCCAGGAGTCACTTTTAGTCCAGTGAAGCTCCACCAGCACAGAGACTGTGAGAAGACAGACAGCCCCCTCCTTTTGTGTTCTCTGCCAAGAAAGATGGCCGTCCTTTGAGACAGGAGCCATTGGAGGAGAATTGCTAAGAGTGACGCGGGCGAGAATGAATTCTTTTCCTTAGACAGAACGGATTAATGTGGCCTGGGTTTCCCCTTGTCCAGCGACTGATGGTCTTTCTGACCCTGCAAGTGGCTTTATCTCCTGAATGATAGGTTTCCTCAAGATGATTCAAAAGTTTGTGGCATAAATCGATAAGAAATAATAATGAAACAAGTCAGCATGTAAGTTGGATAGTTTCAACATCCTAGACCTGAGTAAGCACAAATTATCGGCAGTGTCTTGCAACTTTGTTGCGTTTTGTCACATTAGAACCACAAACTCTGATGCTCTTTACTTGGGTTTTATGCGCTAGACCAACACAGAGTAGCACATAATTGTGAAGTGGAACGGAAATGATACATGGTTTCAACTTGTTTTAGAAATCTAAATATTTTCAGTGCGTTTGTATTAAGCCGCCCTGGGTCAATACTTGGTAGAGCCAGCTTCAGCTGCAGACTAGGCTGCAGTTTTTTGAGGAATGTATCTGCAAGCTTTGCACATGTAGAGACTTAATTTTTGGTCCAATTTTTCTTTGCAAAATAGCTGAAGCTCAGACAGGTAGGATGAAAAGCGGTGGTGAACTTCAAATTTCAAATCTTGCCACAGATTCTCCATAGAATTTAGGTCTGCACTTTGACTGGGCCATTCCAACACATGAATATGGTTTGATCTTTGTAGCTTGTGATGGCCACACCTGCAGCCACACAGTCGGTAACCTCGCACACCAACACTTTTTCACTTTAAGTTTCTTTGTTTCATGTATACATCACATTCACTGTAGCACAAAGATATACTGTAAATTTCGGACTATAAGCCGCTACTTTTTTCACACACTTTTAACACTGCGGCCTATACAACCGCTGCGTGATTAACGGGACCGGGTGCGCTCAAGTGAGAGCGTCAACGAAGAGGCTGAAGTGAGTCACGAGATCCTGAGGCTGTTCAATTCGGACACTGAAGAACACGACTTTGATGGTTTCAGTGCGCAGGAAGAAGATGAAGAAGTTGATCAATGACTTTTGACCTGGTAGGCTGCAGCGTATATCAGTTAGGAGATATTGGAATGTTGTTCGTGCACTGTTCAGTAAAAAAGCATTAGCAACGAAATTTGTGTGTTACTGATAATGTACGTATATTTAAAGGTAGCCGTGTTAGCTACTGTTTGAAAAAAAGCATTTGCAATATGCATTTGTTTATATTACCATACGGATTAAATTAAAAGTTAAAAAATCCTCAGGTGTAATATCTTTCTGTGTAAACATCTCATTTTACAAAGTGGGACACCCGCAGCTTAACATCTGGTGCGGCTTGTACAAGTACAAATTTGGTTTTCTTTCTAAAATTAGAGCATGCGGCTTTTAATTAGGTGAGCTCTGTAGTCCGGAATTTACGTAGGTTTGTGTGTGTATTTTCATTTGTTTGGCAACATTGACATTCATTAGTTCTCATTGTAGCGTAGACATTTAGTTAAATTTGTATATTTCATTTTGTCAAACACCATTTAAAATTTGCTGTGTTTTCTTGTTTTGCCGGTGCGGTGGGAAGGGTTCTTGGGACTGAGAGCTGAAACTGGAGGAAAAAAAGATGGACTCTGGCTGCCACACTGATGCAGGAAGTGTTGATTGGGTGATACCATGCAGAGCTGCACCATGGCGGAGGACCATTTGTTCCAAGTTCTTTGCTTTGTGATTTTGTTTATTTTATGTTTAATTATTATTTAGGTTGATTCTTAAGCTAACTGTTTAGTCCCTTTTTCTTAAAGTAGTAAATGGATGTTCCATTTCCCTCCTCCCATGTGTGTTAGTGTGGTCTGATCAGCTAGTATTTAAGCCCTCTTTGTTTGTTGTGTGACAGGTCAGTTCATTTTGTTTGAACAGTTAGTTGAGGTTGTGTTATGTTAGTTTCTTCATTTGACCTCATTTAAGGGCCCTGCATTAATTGTTTGAGCTTTGCTATTTTGGGGAAATAAAAACCCGCTTTTTTTTTTGAAAATTACTACTGTGTCCTCATGTTTAACCAGCTCGGTCCCTGACATGGCTATAGGCTGTATGTTTATGGACGTTGTCCTGCTAGAGGCCGTAGCTCCACTCAAATCTTGTGTCCTTTGGGGCCTCTAACCGTTTCTTTTAAATTTTTTCTGTATTTAGATCCATCCACATTCCCAACAGCTCTGACCAGATGCTCTGTCCCTGCTGAAGAATAGCAAGCCCACAGCATCATGCTGCCACCAGGGTGATGTACCGTGTCAGTTCTCTTCCACACAATGTTTTGCATGGTCTCATCTGACCAGAGCATCTTCTTCCATATACTTGCTGTGCCCCCTACAAGGCAAGTGGTAAATTATAAACCAGACTATTTTTTGCTGTCTTGACAGTGAGATACGTTGAGTAAACGACTAAGATTTCATAACAAAAGATTGTTGCACATGAGCTGTGCTGCTCCTCCAAAGGAATCATGGGTGACTTGGCTGATTTTCCATGCCTTGGTAGTCTAAATACAACCAACTGTATGCCGCACTTGTTCACACATATTTATTTGTGAAAATATCTAAAAACAAATGAACAACTTCATGTTTTTGTATCACATTAAGCCCTAATTAAACAGATGTGTGGTTGTAATGCGACAAGTTCAACGGGATTCAACCCAGAGACCTGGTCAACACAGATATCCACTATTATACAAAATGAGTGTTTTGTCCTCGGACCTGAGTTTTGTTGGAATGCGGGGCCCCCGTTGATCTGAGGCTGCTGGGAGGAGACGGAGGGCGCGCGGCGGTACGTGCCTGTGGCCGACACCATGGAGGCCGAGGAAGTGGTGGAAGAGTTGTGACGGGAGATCTGGCGAGAGATGGTGCCGAACTGGGACATGGGTATAGGACCCAAGCCGGGGCCCTGTGGCACTGATGCTGAGGAGGTTGCCACTGAGGGAGACGAAGAGGAAGTGGGAGTGGGACGTAAACAGCATTTAAATCAATAAATGATCAGCTACTCCCGTTTGCATGTATGTATTTCATGTTAACTGGCTTTCTGATTGAGAGAAAATGGACGGGAATGCACAGCAGCAGTGAGGGGAGCTGCTCTACTTTTCAGCTGCTGGGACTCACCTTGCCCCATGCTTGGGGGGGAAGGAGTGGGAACTGCAAGAGGGACCCCGACTCCGCTGCCTCCACTGTTCTCCCGGCCACCGCTGCCCCCACTGCTGCCGCTGCAGACACAGCAGAAAAGCTTGGAGATGATTATCAGGAAACCCTAATTACACAACAGGTCTGGCAGCCCGTCATTACTGCAACATGTGTCATTCTGTTCTAACAATTATTCCATCGCTATGGTAACAGGTTCACATGTGGTATGCTAAGTGTTTCACTGTTTCTTTTTGCAGCTCGACAGTGGGCCATCTGTTAGAGTCCCGCATGAGTTTGTGTGCAGCTAAGCTTTAATTTTAAACGGAAGGGCACAGGTTTGCGCTGCTACCTGTGTGTCCTGGGTCTCTGGTTGAGGGAAGCTGTGCGTGCAGGGCTGTGCTGGTTCCCCAGTCTGGCCGGGCTCGTCATGTAGTCGTTAGGCACCACCGGAGGCTTCACTGGCTCCAGTGTCTTGTAAGGGGTGTTACGCCTAGATTCAGAAAGGTGAAAAAGGGTACTTGGGGGTTAAAATCTTCGGATCAACCTCAAAGAAATTCTACTTAACACGATTTAATCTGATTTACTATCAATGACAGAATCTTAAGAAAAAGAAATACTCATATTTATGTTAATTTAAAGCAATCTCCCAATGTATGATATTGTTGCTTCATACCCGAGCGTACCCCGACCAGCCATAGGGGGGCTTGGGGGTTTCTGTGAGGGTGGGTTGGTCCTGGAAAGAGTCCCACCTCGTCCTGCTGCGTTGTTCCCATGTTGCTAGAGAAGCAAAGCGGAGTTAAGCTGTAGCTTCTGCATAATCTTTCTTGTTGAAGCATAATACATAGATTCTTAGCTGTGCTACTTAAGATGAGGACAGTAAAGCCAAACTGAGCAACATTACAGAGGTCACAGAGGTGTACTGATGTTTGACGCTCATTAATAGCTATCATGATATAGAATAAGAATAGGAATTAGTTAATTTGGTAACCTATACTGCGGATCTGAAAGTTGAAGCTTGTTTGTACATGCAGGTAAGACAAAAGAGAGCTTTCAACTTTTCTAATTTTCTGTAACTTTTACTTGGCCCTGCCTTAGTGAACTGCCGCAAATCATCCATGGGTAGCATTCATTTCTTTTTAGCATTAATTTAATATGAGCAAAGATTTTGAATACAAATTTTTATATGTTCTAAATTAACAATACTTGTAACAGCTTTATGGTCCCAATAATACTATAATTTTGACTACTGAAAAAAAGAGACAAAGCCATCCCTTACCTTGGCTTTAAGCCACTGAGTGCAAGCAGGCAAAGAGGAGACAGACATGTTATAAAGCTTGGTTAGAGGTTTTATGAAGCAAGGTTGTTTCTTAGTAAAGAGTGAAAGAAAAAATAAGGAGATGAAAACATTTTGCATGAGAAACACCCAATCTTTGGCTAGTTCTAACATCCCATTCAGAAATTTGAGGAACTGATAAAAGCTGATTTTTAGCAGTAAATACGAAACACACAAAGAGAAACAGACATGTTTATACTTCTATTTAATACCCATTAGGCAGTATACATATCAGTTTATTTCTCTTAGCAGCTAAGTATTTGATGTATTATCAACATAACTAACCATAACAATGGAACAACATGGAATAAATTGATTATAAAATATGATTATTTTAAAACTATTATTTTCTTAAGAGCTTATATTGTGCCATATTGTCACAAATTTACAAACTACTACTACTAATAATATAAAGTAAATGGAAAGTATTTGCCCCCTTGCAGATTCATTTCTGGTCACTTAAATGTTGCTGCTCATCACACTAATTTTAATATCTGAGTGTGCGGGTGTTTTTCCAATTATGATCTTTCATTTCATAAGGAAAAAAGAACCTGTCTCTATGTAAAATACAATTGTTTCACTTGTTAAACTGTGAAATAACCATCAATAATCACATTTTACCTTTCATTTCACCAGCCCGATTACTGCCTGACCTGTAGAATCAAGAAATCACTTAAACAAAACCTGTCTGACAACATCAAGTAGGCTAAAAGATCTAAAGAACCAATACCCTGAAAAGAGATGCTAAGCAAGGTCAAAAGAATCTATCAGTCTGAAAAAGCATAGTTAGCAAGTCCTAAGACTTTGAGACTCCAGTGAGCCACACTGAGAGCTACTATCCATAAATGGAGAAAATATGGAACAGTGGCAAAGCTTCCAATGAGGTCAGTGTTCATGAGGACTAAGACCTCTGTTGACCAAAAAGAAGCAAAAAGACCTGCCTCACATTTCCCAGACACCATTATGAGGATCCCTGAGGCCTTTGTGAAAATATTCTGTGGACTGACCAGACAAAAGTGTTGGAAGGTGTGTGGTCCTTTTACACAGAATAAGAAAGAAAAGCAGAATGTGGCCAAATAATTTCAATGACATAATGATCTTTTTTTAGGTCAGTGTCATTACTTTTGTGATCGTTTGGAGCTGAAATCGATTAACCCCACAGCCGTACACTGACGGAAGGAAACAAAACAGCTCCATTTAACTTGTGAAAGTCTTCTCAGGCATTTCTTTGTCCCTAAAACTATTTTACTGTTTGCAGTACACAGTATGCATTACACTTTCTCTCACACTGCCAGGATATACCGTTTTCAGGATTGGTGGCGCACAGTCAACAAGTTCTACCACGGTCCTAAAAAGTTCAGTTTTCAGTTCTTACACCACTGAAACTGGGTTTTTCAAATGTCCACCAAATGCAGTGTCTCGGACACACGAGCAGAAGGCAATAAAGGCACAGTAGGGACATTTCAAGCACCAGAGAGCACCAAGTGTTACATATTTTGGATTTTAGAACAGAGCAAGAAGTCCTCTTGCTTCCTGCAGCTGCCTGCTAGCTAGCAGCTAATGCTAAGGGAAGATTTTGCTGGAAGGTTACGGTCTTCAGAGTGTTCTGCTTTATCAGTTTTACTTTTTACCAGCTTGGTTTTTTGGATTACCAACAATATATCCAAGGGTCTGCTTTTCCTCGGCAGAACAGTCTAGAGTAATGCGAGTAATACTGAAGTAATTAGACAAGCGAATATTTTAATAGTGTCAAACTAGCTTGTGAACTGAGAAACAACCTCCCTCAAACCCTCACATTAAGAGCCTTAAGGATCTATACTGTGTTCTCAATTTCAAATCGCAAATTTTACAGCTAATTTAAGGTATTCTCTCCATTAAAAACCTGACAGTCTGAAGGCTGGCTCCATTATGGGTGAGAGAGAGGAGGGTTTCTTTTAATAAAGCAAAACAGACAGAGACACAGTGTACTTCAAGACTTAACCATGTTGACCTTCTATTAAATGTCAGCTGTGCTTGACAGACATTGGCAAAACTGAGGAAATTGATTAAAATCTGTGCAGAAATGAACTTTGGCCTAAATTCTGTGTTTTTTTCAGAGCCATATTTTAACCTATGAAAACTGTCATAAACTCTGAATTATGATTAAACTGTTAAGAAATTGGGATGTGTTAATTATGCTCAGTTGCCCAGGCCCATGTGCTCTACATTCGTTCTCCATGTACAGTTTGACTGGTATGGCCTGCTGGTGTTAAGTCTTGCTATAGGACAAGAGCCACGAGGGACTGGGAGGTCATAAAGAACAGCCGACACTCGGGGGAGGCTGTAATGTGTTTAAAAATCTGTCACTGTGGTAACTCCCAGAAATGTCTACAAAGGTTATTGTGGTAAAGAGAAGAGCTCAGTCAATACTCTGTGTGTGAATGTGTCTGAATTCCCAGCTTCTTTTTTGTTTCTTTGGCTGATGTGTCCTGGTGAAAGGGAAAAAGAAGAGGTAGAAGGACAGCGATACGGTCTTCAGAGCATGAGGGAATCTGCCACAGCTTAAAGGAAACAGGCTGCAGGAATGGAGCGCTAATAAGCTACAAACACACGGTGGACGCATGGAAGGAAAATACAAACACAAATCACATTCATGCATTAAAATACAGCTTATACTAATGTATATGTCTTGTAGCAGGGGCTGCAGCAATGAACATCAGTGCTTTAGAACTATTCACAGATGTGTATGGAAGAAAAGGCATCGGAGGGATTGGAATGTGATATGTATTTCTGTCCACACGGATCTATTTAAATGCACATCCACGCACACACAGCTGGAAAGGAAAGAGAGAAAGAATTTTAAAAGTAGGCTGAAGAAAGCCATGGTGTGCAAAAAGACAAAATGCACTAAAATTAAAGGCTACAAATCTTTGATTTTACAGATTTCTGAGGTCTACCTACTTTAAACAACAAAAAAAAATACAGCCTTTCTTGCACCTCCACTGATCTCCACTGATTTCTACAGAGATCCATCATCTCTTGCGTCCATGAATGATGCCTGATTTGCATAGCCAGCCATGCCAAATCTGCCTCAGTGTGAGCCAGCTCTCAAAGGAGAAGACAGTGGCTTTTGAATTTGAATCAGCGGATGTTTGCAAATCGGCAGACAGCCGCTATCTCAACAGAGACAGACCCAGGGGGGCGGGAGAACGATGCATAGGCCGAATCAAACACATTACGCACATGACCGGTTGTACACACACAAGCACACATCGAAGAGAGAGGGGAGACGAGAGGATGGATCATGGGGAGAAGGCATGAAAAAAATTCAAATGAAATGGAAGAAGGCTGAAAGCTGGGCTGGATATGATGGTGTGAGTAACCCTTGGCATAGATGTCTCCACTCTCGCTCACACACATACACCCACACACCAAAGAACATACAGCTTCAGACATTATCGGACCGAAAAAAAAGGTTTGATCAGTAAAGCTGCTTTTAGCCATAGTCGGCAACCTGCTCAGCATACTGATCTTAAACTGCTGAGATACAATCAGGGTTGCTACATTTTTATGACCGAATTCCAGACTTTTCCATGGATGGATGGATGGATGGGTGGATGGATGGATGGATGGATGGATGGATGGATGGATGGGTGGATGGATGGATGGATGGATGGATGATGGATGGATGGGTGGATGGGTGGATGGATGGATGGATGGATGGATGGATGGATGGATGATGGATGGATGGGTGGAGGGATGGATGGATGGATGGATGGATGGGTGGATGGATGGGTGGAAGGATGGATGGATGGATGGGTGGATGGATGGATGATGGATGGATGGGTGGAGGGATGGATGGATGGATGGATGGATGGGTGGATGGATGGGTGGAAGGATGGATGGATGGATGGATGGGTGGATGGATGGATGGATGGATGGATGGATGGATGGGTGGATGGATGGATGATGGATGGATGGGTGGAGGGATGGATGGATGGATGGATGGATGGATGGATGGGTGGATGGATGGGTGGAAGGATGGATGGATGGATGGGTGGATGGGTGGATGGATGGATGGATGGATGGATGGATGGGTGGATGGATGGATGGGTGGATGGATGGGTGGAAGGATGAACAGATGATTAGAATTTAAATTTAAGGATGGATGAATGTTTACAAATAAAAAGTATTAGGAATAAGGAATAAAATCTGGAATTCAAAATATTCTCCATACTTTATGTTGTCCATACTTATCCTGATCTGAAAAGTACATAAATTTAATTTCACACTTTTCTAGACCTATCCTGCACAGAGAAGCACTCACATTCCAGATTGTTTTTCCTCTTCAGTGAATGTGAGTAAATTATGAAATGTCATTAACGTGTACAAACATAGCGTCAGTGTGAAGCCATCTTCTCTTACTTTGACACCATGTCCAACGTCATCCAGCAGCGTGTAATCGATGGGTTTCCGAATGTACCGCACAGGCCGCTCCATGTTTGCCGGGGCGATGATCTTGTGGGTGCGAGAGGTGTTCTTGTTTGTGGTCAAGATGCCAATTTCTCGACGTGCCACTTTCTCCTTGTGAATGTCCACCGTCTAGAAAAGAGAAACAGAGAATAAGGCCCCCACAGTGGGGTGCAGGACATTTAGCTATCTGGTTTGACATGTGGATTTTTACACATTTAAAACTAAGAGAGTGGAGAATGGAGAATTAGACTCCTCGGAGTTCAGATCTATGATGGTCTGGCATGATCAAATAATATTACTGAGACAGTGAAACTGGCCCAGCAGAGACAGCGCTTTCTAAAACAACTGAGACAAGCATCCGTACATCATTCAACAGAGTTGCGGCTGAGACTGTGTTGATGTACAGCATCAACTCAGGACTCAACACCTCAGGGTGGAGCTCCAGCTGCGACATGGCAGAGAAGGAAGCCCAGCAGAAGCTACATGTGAACATTTTCAGAAACACCTCACACCCTCTCCATGAGCCTTTTGAGCTGCAGCCATCAGGCAAACAGTACATCATCATGCAAAGCAGAACCACCAGACTGCTGCACAGCCTTCTGAATATAACTGTTAAAATGCTGTGGTGCTGCTAGGATCATGGACTTCATATTACTCTGTTTATTTGTGTGTTTTATCTATTTTTGTTTTCTTCTTTGTTGTTTTCTCTATTGTCTACAGGGGTTGGACAATGAAACTGAAACACCTGGTTTTAGACCACAATAATTTATTAGTATGGTGTAGGGCCTCCTTTTGCGGCCAATACAGCGTCAATTCATCTTGGGAATGACATATACAAGTCCTGCACAGTGGTCAGAGGGATTTTAAGCCATTCTTCTTGCAGGATAGTGGCCAGGTCACCACGTGATACTGGTGGAGGAAAACGTTTCCTGACTCGCTCCTCCAAAACACCCCAAAGTGGCTCATTAATATTTAGATCTGGTGACTGTGCAGGCCATGGGAGATGTTCAACTTCACTTTCATGTTCATCAAACCAATCTTTCACCAGTCTTGCTGTGTGTATTGATGCATTGTCATCCTGATACACGGCACCGCCTTCAGGATACAATGTTTGAACCATTGGATGCACATGGTCCTCAAGAATGGTTCGGTAGTCCTTACCAGTGACGCGCCCATCTAGCACAAGTATTGGGCCAAGGGAATGCCATGATATGGCAGCCCAAACCATCACTGATCCACCCCCATGCTTCAATCTGGGCATGCAACAGTCTGGGTGGTACGCTTCTTTGGGGCTTCTCCACACCGTAACTCTCCCAGATGTGGGGAAACCAGTAAAGGTGGACTCATCAGAGAACAATACATGTTTCACATTGTCCACAGCCCAAGATCTGCGATTCTTGCACCATTGAAACCGACGCTTGGCATTGGCATGAGTGACCAAAGGTTTGGCTATAGCAGCCCGGACCTTGTGGAGCTCCTGACGGACAGTTCTGGTGGAAACAGGAGAGTTGAGGTGCACATTTAATTCTGCCATGATTTGGGCAGCCGTGGTTTTATGTTTTTTGGATACAATCCAGGTTAGCACCCGAACATCCCTTTCAGACAGCTTCCTCTTGCATCCACAGTTAATCCTGTTGGATGTGGTTGGTCCTTCTTGGTGGTATGCTGACATTACCCTGGATACCGTGGCTCTTGATACATCACAAAGACTTGCTGTCTTGGTCACAGATGCGCCAGCAAGACGTGCACCAACAATTTGTCCTCTTTTGAACTCTGGTATGTCACCCATAATGTTGTGTGCATTTCAATATTTTGAGCAAAACTGTGCTCTTACCCTGCTAATTGAACCTTCACACTCTGCTCTTACTGGTGCAATGTGCAATCAATGAAGACTGGCTACCAGGCTGGTCCAATTTAGCCATGAAACCTCCCACACTAAAATTACAGGTGTTTCAGTTTCATTGTCCAACCCCTGTATTTAATCATTTTTCACAATAATCTGGTGTAGATCCCAAAGATATTTCTTGCATTGCTGAAAACTACTTGGCGTGAAATGAAAATATAATAAAATTAGTACATTTCATTTTCAAAGGAATATATAATGGATCTGTACACCTCATATGTCAAGATCACCAAAACAAAATAAATGAAGGATTTATTCAGGATTCATTTGCCCTTTCTCTACCAGAGTAAAAAAATGAGTAATCAGGCAACTAATACATTAGAGATTCATTCTGTTTTTCTGGAGCAATTTTCACAAAGATCCCATTTAGCCCCCCACACCAGGACTAATTCAAAATGCCAATGACCTACATCTCCTCTAAGGCTTTAGTCATTATCGCTCACAGCAGTCACTCGTCTGAACTGGCCCTCAATCTATGAATGGATGAAACTGGAGCAGGTGAGCGATGCATGGAAGAAGAAAGGCAGGACTAAGGAGAGCATTGGAAAAAACGGGTGAGACACTGAGGCAGGCCTGGGTTTAAAGTCTTAATGAATGAAGCCATAGTGAAAAGTAAGAGCACCCTGTTCTCTGACCTTAATAAAATCTTAAAAATTGGTAAACACCTCAGATGAATAGGAACAGATTGCACAGGAGAATTTAGGTCTAAGTTACCAAAATGCCAAGGAGAAATACAGCAGCAATAATTGTCAGGAATAACTTTACAGCTGCTCATCAATCTAAGAAGGGTCAAAGTCTATGTCTAAACAATTTGAAGTTCATCATTCAGAAGATTACATATAAAACAAATAGATTAAAGACAGCTGCTGATTTTTTCTAGCAGTAAGTCAATGTTCAGGAAAGCTCATTTTAAAGGCCTTACATTACCACTATGCACCTATTTCAATGCTTTATATATTTTGGACCTAAGAATGTGATTTTGATAGCAATTAAAGGGCAGTGAACTGGTTCAAAAAAAGAGGCCACCGATATATGACAGAAATTAACGAAGCCGAACACTTGCCTAAGGTCACCAACAGGGGGCAGCATAGAGGGAGGAATCCAGCCCAGCTACATGGCAAAATTCTTGGAATTTTGCACATATTTGGTGTCCAATCTGTGATGCCTTAAGATTCAGTTACGACACAGGTATGATAGATAAAGATAAATCATGAGACTTGGCTTAATTTGCATAAATATTGTCAAGAATTCAATACATTTACATAAATCTATTTAGAATGAAGCACGAACGTTATGAATCAGTTAATGCAGAATGCATCTAAGAATCAGGTACGATTCGGTTTGTGGGATTTTCCATCACAATATACTGGTAAAGGTATGAGGGACTCGCAGGAGTGAATGTTATTTGAATGACTGTTAATTTTTAGAAGGTAAAATATTTTATGTTGGGTGTTTTTGCCAACAAAATTTAAAAATTAAAATGCTTGTTTTTGACATAAAATGAAATAAGAAACAAAATTTTACAAAATTTAATTTTAGTTTGTTCTATATTTCTTTTTTATTTTTATGTTTTGGTTTTTTGCCTTTTTTAAATTATTTTCCGTATTTCTTCATTTTTTTCCAAGGGCAGGAGAGGGATTCAGGCAGTTTTAGGGGGTACAATGGACCTGAGTGGTCAAGGCTTCACGAATCCCTGATTGAGTAAAGAACATGTGAATACCTTAGAATGATATACAAATTTGTTAAAGAATTAACTGAGATTTTTTGCACTAAAATTTTGAACAGCTCAAAACTTTTGCCACAAATTGAAGACGGCTCAGGAAAAACTGACTGAGAATAAAATGCAAATCATGAATTCTGGAAATTATTACGATTCAACTAAGAACTCTGAAATTTGACAATTCTTGGGGACTCATTTTATTTGTGGTCTGTCTGAAATGGGGGCATCATTATGGTGTGCTGTTTATTGATAGATTCATAGGCAGGAAGAATGGGTTAAATTGGAATATTCTTTTTATTGTCACTGTATTTATTGTCATTGTAATACCAGAAATTGTGGTGAGAAAATTTGAAGTCCAACAACTTCTAATCCAGACATCAAGAGCTGTAGTGGCTCCATAAAAATCACAAACTTCAAAGAGCTAAAGCAACATTGCAAAGATGAGTGAAACAGTTATTTTTAACATTGATGTGGAGACATTTGAGCTCATATGCAAGACGATTATTCAGAGTTATTGGTCCAGTGAAAAACTGACTCAATGGGTGGATTTAGCTTTTTATCCAATTGTTCACACTATGTCATATTGTTGTTCAGCTGTTGCATAAATCTAACGGGTAAAGACTGGATAGTTATTTATTTTGTTCGGACATTCATGTGACTTCAGATGACTGGAAATTTCAAAAAACTTAATGAATGTGTTAAAATAATTGTGCATTATTGTGTATGTGGGAATGAGTGAATGTTTTTGTCAAGTGTTGTCAATTACAACCCGCAGATGCTTTTGTCTGATCTGAAGTCTCTGACTGCTGAATATAGAGAACCAGCTGGGTCCTTTTTTTCAGGAGAGGAAACCAAAGTTACACACACCCAGCTTCAGCTGGGAAGTAAGAGAAAAGACCCGCCTATTTCCTGTCAGTAATAGATGAGCTGAGATGAAGATTAGACAGGGTGAGAAAAACATAAGAACAGAAAGGGAAAGAGTGAGAGATAAGGCAGACAGAAGAATGAGTGCAGAAGAGGATTGCTGCATTATGTTATGGTTCAAGAAACAATGAAGAACAGAAACAAAAAGGAAAAGGAAAACAGTGAGAAGATTTACACATGGGTCTTATAACTATTCAAACACACAGTGTAGACATGTTTCTCAGCAACAACAGCTGCTGTAAACATTCACCCTGTGTCTATGGTCTATTTCCACAACAGAACAAATGCAGTAATCCTGAAACACTGAACTGACTGTCATCGTTACCTCAACATTTCCTCAGAGCACTTACAGCTGGAGGCTGGAACAGCCGTGCTGATCTGTGTCAAACTTTCAGATGTAATAACTGTTACCTAATCACTGACGACACAACTATCTGCTCTTCCTGCACTCTCTCAATCTCATTTTCTTTCTTTTGTAATCTTTACTCTCATAGACATCTGGCTGTCTGCTGAGGCTCTGCTGTGTGTTTTTGGGAGCAGGTAGTACTGGGGTAATGATCACTGCTGGATCTCCTGCTTCAGTCTGATGAATCTCCTTTTTAGCAAACAATTCCTCGCTGCCACAAAGTAGCCAAATATGTTGAATTGCTGTTGGTGATGGATAAATAAAGTCCAACACAAGACAAACTCTCTCCAACATTATAAATGCAACAGGAATATTTGGACAGTTTTTACTTTGGACACTTATTTCCCAGTTAATGAAGCCTCCAGCAAGTCAACCCTGCACTGATACGAGAGGACCAACTAACACTGAGGTAATGGACGCCAGATGTGGAGAGAAAGAAATAAAATAGCTTCCTGGCGTTGTGAGAGTGCGTTCCTTTTGTCTACCTTTGTACTGAAAGCACCCAGATATTTTTAGGTACAAATATCTAATCTAATGTTTGTTTTACGTCTCTGCTTTAGATCCTGTATTGATGTTGTAGCTTTTCTTGTATTATTTTTGTCACAGCCTCCTCTGTTGTGGGCTTTTTAAATGAGGCTAGGACTTGGCAACGATGTTTGGCTTCCTTCTAGCTCCTAATCTCATTTTAACCGTTTCAGCTGAACTAAGCTGCAAATTTAAATTTAATTCCTTGGACACAAAAACACTTGAACGCCGAATCAAAGCCAGAAATGTCTATCTTCGATGCCTGAACAGTGCCATTCAAAAGTATTCAAACCCCTTGTGTCTTTTCCAGCTTTTTTATGTTATAACCACAATCTTCACTGGATTTTATTGGGATTTTATTTGACAGACCAACACAATGCAGCAAATAATTGGAAAGTGAAAGCAAAATGCTACGCGGTTTAAAAATCTATTTTGCAAATAAAAACCTGAAAAGTGTGGTGTGCGTTTGTAGAACCACCTTTCTTCCTCCACCTGTTTCACACATCTAGAGACTTCATCTTTGTAAAATAGCTGAAGCTCTGTCATCATTGATGGAGAGCATCTGTGAACAGCTATTTTCAGGTCTTACCACAGATTCTCAATTGGACTTAGGTCTAGCGTTCGCCTGGGCCGTTCTAACACATGAATGTGCTTTGATCTAACCATCCCACTGTAGCTTTGGATGCAACTTCAGGGTCGATGTCCTGCTGGAAGGTGAACCTTCAACCCAGTTTCAAGTCTTTTGCAGCCTCCAACAGGGTTTCTCCCAGAATTGCCCTGTAATTAGCTCCACCCAACTACTCTGACCAGCGTCCCTGTCCCCGGTGAAAAAAAGTTCCTCCACAGCATGATGCTGCCACCACCATGTTTCACCAAGGGACTGCCACACACAGCATTTCTTATTTAGGCCTAATAGTGAAATCATTGTCTCATTTGACCGAAGCACCTGCTTCCACATGTATGACGGGTGCCCTACATAGGGACAAACTGCAATCCGGACTTCTTTTAACTATAGTTTTGTTCTTGCCATATAACATAAAATCAAAGCATAAAAATAAATTCTTGTGCTTGTAACATGACACAATGAGAAAGGGTGTAAGTACATTTGCAAGTCACTAGAAATGTGAGTTAACTCACCCAACATGAAACCGCTCTAACTTGTTTGTGTGCCAAATTTATTGGGAGATCTGGACAAACACAATAAGTAGATGATAGTACTTGCTATATTTTTGAATGTCCTAAAAAAATCACATTTTCTGTACCTTTGCTCTTACAACAACCCTTAATCACAAATATGGAAACCATCATTTTTAAGGATCATTACCATGATGATTGTGTGAAATTCTCCAGTCCAGTGAGCATACTGAATGAGAGATGTCTTGACTGGAAGGCTGGGCAGAGTTACGGGCTATAAAATGTGAAGCAGCAATATCAAGTGGGAGACAAGATTCAGCGCTGGGCTTCTTTAATGGGTCGATAAAGGCGGCGTATTGTTCTTCGTCGGACCGCGCCTAACACCACTCTATCCTGCAGCGGGAGGTGAAAATGCAAAACAGATAGAGAGAGTGCTGGCGTCAGGATTTTCCTTCATTCCTGACAGGCTTAATGAAGCACAGAGGGAGGGGAAGGGACAGTCACTGACTGACAGCGAGGAGACAGAGAGACAGAGAGAGAGAGAGGAGGTGTGGCATGCCCTCCATCACTTCTGTCTGTATGAATTTGTTATTGCTTCATTTACTTAAGAACATTAGATGTCATGTTTATCTGTACCTAACTAAACTGGTGTGTAGAAAATCCTGGTACACGCGCAGTTTTTAAAGTGTTTTATGTTAAAATCATCAGAACCTTCTCAGGTGCAGCTAAAGAAACAAAGGAAATATCTGCAGGCGACCTGAGACCGAGCCTGCTGCTGTGGTTTGTACCTGGGAGATGTGGTTGATGGAGGACTCCATGCGCCGCAGCTGTGAGGCCTGGATGTCCAGCAGCTGCAGCACATTATTTGCTAAGGCATTGATCTGGTAGGCAACACTGGCCAGAGACTGAGTGGTGTAGGCTTTGGTCTCCTCCAGGGCTTTCTTTTTGTCTTGAGCCTGGCAGAGAGAGGAACAGAAAGCAGAAGTTAGAAAAAAAAAAAACAGTGGAAGGATGTGTGGGCGAAAGAAAAGGAGAAGCCATCAGAGGAAATGCTGTACTCTCATTTTTACTCTTGTCAGTTTTTTAAGCTGAGAGTGGAGAGCAGTACCTGACAGAACCGTTCAGTCTCTGCTGTTTTCAAACTGCAAGGCCCTGTTAAGCTCTGTGGAGAGGTGAAGACAAGTTTGTCCTCAGAGGAATGAACACGTGGGAGACAACACAGCCAGGAAATTTCACTAAACAACTCTGAATAAGCCAGGTTGGCGGGGTGGGACAGGTGCATGGTGGGAGTTAAGCCCAGAGTGCAGAAATGCCAGGACAGGTTTTTTTTTTGTTTTTTTTAAATAGGATCCATCTGTTTCTGGATGTGTCTGCATAGCATTGGGATTGAGTGGACATATTTATAGTCTGGAAACAAAACAGACATAATGCAGCCACAAACAGAGAGGCACTGTAAGAGGGGACTGCCAAGTCCATTTAGGAACCAGGACTTCAATTTTCCACAGATGTTTTGAATAAAAAATAATAAAATACAATTTGCACATTAAAATGCAGCTTTTCATGGTGGCTGTGTTGCTTTATTGAATCCTAACAAAACAGTAGGGAATTAATTTTGAGGATTTAACCTTTTAAAAAAACCAAGAGATTAGTATCAATCACTATATTAACAGACTGAAAGTCCAATCACTTCAGCTGTTGTTGATCCAACAGTTCTACTGGTTTATTTAGGAAGTGCGCCAGTACTGTTACACTGATCAAATCACAATTTCACATGTGTTTTTAAAAAATAATCTGCCTTAAACATCTTGGTATCGACTTTACAGTTCCAGAAATATTCAAATGAACCCACCCTCTCGCTAGTTGTATTTTTGATTTCAGACATGATTGTCTGAAATTGGATTGTCTGAAAATTAATCTGTATGATCAATACAAAACATTATTCTGTAGTTGCTAAGCCCAAAGGTAATAATACCCCTGGCAGGTCTGAAATAATCTTTTAATCTTAAACAATGTTTAACCTTAAACTTTTTCTTCTGACTGGAAGTAATATTAACATTTTGGAATGTTAATGTTGCCCTGCAATAAGCTCCACCCGACTGTGGAGTGAGTCAGATTCCTGACTTACAACTGTGGAGGGAGGTATAGATTAGGGTGCTGGCAAGGAGGCCTTCCAAACTCAAACACTTGGAGCTCATCATTGAAGATAAATTGTCAAAATACCAGTTTAAACATGCAAAAAGCTACTCAGCGATTATAAGAAGGGTTTGAAGTCTGTAATGCCAAGAAAGTTTTTTTCACTGATTACTGAGGATATAAATGAATTTCAACATGCCATTTCTTTAGTATAATGTCGATAAAAACAGATCAATTATTTTCTTCAGAATTGACACTCCTTTTATGTTGCTTACTGTTTTGGGCCCTGTTCCATTTCCATTAGAAACAAACTTCTGGGTTAAAATGATTTTCAACCCCAAAATTGGGGATGTTAAATTTTGTTGGGCTTTCTGTTGCGAGATGCCCTGGAAAAAAAACCCTAACCGGCGTTTTCATTCGCAAGCCCTGACCGGTTTTTACCACAGTAAAACCCCAAACAGTGACGACAACGCCCCTTAGTGTGGTGGTTTTGCGGAGGAACAAACTCTTATTTCAGAAGAGGGTTTTTTGAAATGAAGTCAAGGGGGCAAAGATGTAATTTGCATATTTTTCCCACAGTCTGGGTTTTCTCTGTTTATGAGGCTTCATGAGAAACCGGCAGGCGTAGCAGGAAGGCTAAAGTTTTACAGCAACTGATCTTTTGTTTTTTCCTTCTGATTTTTTTAAACCCCGACTGCCCTTGGATAGCTAGTTTGGAAATGTTTGTCTGCTTTTTTTAAAAGTCCTGCTTATGAAAAACACCCTTTTGTGAGAATCCCAAATTAGTGACGTTAAGGCTTGGCTAACTGGAATAATAGCCAATTAAAATTTTTATGACACTTCAATATCAACTCCAAAATCATTCTGTCTTTGTTTTATAAAATCCAAAACCTGGGGTTTAAAAACTCTCTTTTTCAAACCGCGTGGGGTGACCGGATCTATTAAATAAATTTTGACTGCTCACAAAAGCAAACCTAGAAAAAGATTATTTTAAATCTGTTTTTACTCTTTGTATTCCCAAAAAATGGTAAAATCATCCAAATCTTCAAAGGCTTTGAAAACATTTTTAACACTGGAATACAATTTCTGCAACAAGGCCCGTTGCTGTTTAATGGTCTTATCACGTTACATGTTCAGTTTCTCCAAATGAGTCTCTTCTGTATCCTAAAGATTTCAATTAGATCTCTTTTATTAAACAAGGAAAATAACTTTTTGTTAAAAACTTTTTTAGAAACAAAAAAAAACTGCCTTTAAAAATCACAGAACTCAAAAAACGGGTTTTGAAAACGATCTGAAACAGATGTCGAAAAATTTTTGCCCCTGTTTGGTGGCGCGGTGCTTACTGCCTCCACCATGACGGCCCACCTACTGCACTAATATCTGCTGAAGGGATGTGCTGCTACCTGCAGAGCCCCAGCTACCAGCCTGTTGTACAGCGAAAACACTGCTAGTTGGGTATTATCCTAAACACTGGATGAAGGGCCCATATTTCACCTCTCAAAATGTTTCCATGCAGCGCAGGAAACAAAACTAATTTTCTTCTCGCACCAGCCCCTGAAAAATATGAAAGAAAAAATAAAAAAAACTTATCACATTGGGATGGGGGCACTGGTTTAGGGAAAAATTTCAAAACTTTTCAAAAAAAATTTTTTAAAAGTGTGAAAAGATTTCTGACAACGACCCAGGCAGACAATCCTGATGCTTTAGATCATTTTGGTAGGGAGGCCACATTAGATTCCTTTTGCACAACAACCTTTAAGCACTGAAATACTGTACAATTGTTCTGGGCACCAAATTAACTGGAACTCTGTAAACCTTGGGTAACCAAATGAACACTAATGGGTCGGAAAGATTTTGAGAAACGACAGATTCTGAGAGAAAAACAGAGATCTTCGGGGTTTCTGCTAGCCATGGCCGGAATCCTTTTTTCAGGGAACGAGGGGTTTATAAAAAGTTAAAAAAAAAGTACTTTTCCTTAAATGGTGGAAAAAAGCAACTAGGGCTGTGCAATTTTTCACAGAGGGATGTAGACTGAAAAATGCCTTAGGTTTTGGAGATGCAAAGTTACGTTTTGGGAGTTTTGACGGGGTTTTCCCCCAAAACCGCCAGTAGAAAACGCAAAATAATATTTTTAGAGACACTGAAACGTACCTTCCTAGCGAAAACAGGTCCCCCAAAAAAGGGGCCCTTTATTTGGGGGTTTTTCACTAGGGAAAAAAAATTTATTTTATTTTAACTTAGTTATTTTATTTTATATGAATGAGTTGTTTAAAATTAAAGGGGAAAGGGGCTAAAAATGGGTTAAGGCCGATTTTTTTGCATTTTAAACGCTGTCTGTCTGGAACATGGGGAAATTTTGGGAAAAATTTTGGCGTTTTTTGGAAAATTCCAGATTTAGAAAGGTGAACTTTCCTTTGGGAAAACACTGGGGGTGATGTTTAAAGTTACTAATGCTAACTATTCTAACTAATGTGCTAAAGATACAACCTACAGCTTCATAACCATTTTGTCTCTCTAAAATAACAATACAAGCCCGGCTTATAGCAAATCTGCTCACTTACACAAGGTGAGGTGTATATGTATATATCGACACAAAAGGAAAAAGCTCCTGTTTCTAAATGATAGTAACTTTAGAATGTGTGAACATGCAGATTACTGGGTCATATCTGGGACGTTAGTCAGATAAACTTCCAGAAACATTTCCCTAGTCACATTGTGCTGGGACAGACATCATTCAAAGAGGTTGTTTTAATCACTCTTCTGCATTCCAAGTTACAAATAGCTAATACATAAATTGAAGTTATTTGTTAGTGTTGCCATTCATTTTATTTATTTGCATGGTATTTACATGCTAAATCCCCTTCAGCTTTCACTTTAAAGCTGAAGCCATTGACTTTAATTGGTCCAACAAGTTCCCAATCAGCAATATATGTATATTTATATGCAAAACTGAATCTGGATCATGGAACAAATAGTGTTTCTTTCCTTTATACAACGCTGGCCTATCTGTAATCCCAAAAACCAAAAAAGGCCTCTAACAAGATTAAAATCTGCTTTAGTCCCACCAGTTGAAAGTTTTTCAAAATGGATTCTTGCAAATATCTGCTCTAGAAATAAAAGTCTGATTTACATATCACAGCGTGCTGTTTGCTTTTGTACAACGATGCTATTTAAACTGATGATGTGAGTGTACACATGCTTTTTAAATGGCCTATATGCAGGAGGGTGCAGAACTATCTGAGATTAAGATGAGCAGATACTAGCTGATATCTTTGGCAGCAGCACTAACCTTAAACAACATTTTATGACTTTTATGACTATGAAACGCTGCACTAGAGCACAGCTTTCAAGGAATGAGATCAACATAAGTGTGCAATCATATTTTGAAAAATGGGTTAAGAAAGAACCAGAGTGATTACACAGTTGTTATGATGACAAACTGATGAAAATGCACATTGCTTAAACCCGCTCAGCAGAAACGTTACTACTTACCTGCTTTCCTATTCTCTACATGTGTCTGCACAGCATTTAGTTTCTCCAGTAACGTCAGGTACAACACCGGATGTCAACTGACCTCATGATATGAGGTCAGTTGAGGACAGCTGCATAATATTGCAATAACTATCACAAGATACAGATAATTAATGATTAATATACTTAATATAGCCCCTACCCTTGCATGTCGGCGCTCACTGCTGGTTAGCAGGCTAAATGAGTACTACTACACGTTTCCCAAAATTCAGCTGCTTAGATGAACACATGGTGTGACAACTAACATATCTCCACCCGTTACTCTTATAGGTGACCTTTTTCTGTTTAGCAGTGGACTGCAGGCTGGCAACCTGAGCAGATAGCCTGACTAATTAACACGTTAATTTCAGTTGTCTACAGAAAGCAAACTGAACATAATATTCTTTGAGACAAGCACATGAAAACTACTCCTAAATTACTAGTTTATTGTACATTTTTGCTTAAGTCATTGAAACCAAAGTGGAAATAAATAAATGTTATAGGTCTGTGTTACTTTGTGCATATAGCATACTGGCTATGACATGTAGGCAACCATTCACCAGTAAAAAGTGCTGGTGGATTTAGCTCACATGTTGGAACTTGGATCTGGGAGTGACACCAAACCATATTCCAGTTCCAAGCTGGAAAGCAGTGGGAGTTGCTAACTGTAACAGTAAGCGATCAGGATAACTATTACTAGCTGTAAAAGCCAATAACAGGGTATTTCTCTTTTCTCTCTTGATCATTTTTTTACATGTCAAACTTAGAAATTTCAATGTCGGTGTAAAAATAGAAGCATTATTATTCTGCATCCTTCAACAAATCAAGCAGTGTAAATGAATAAGAACAGCATTTGCCCCCCATGTTGTTGTTTCTATGACAAAACAGAAACCCAACAGAAGTACAAGTCCCGTTAGAGAAACACGGGTATTTTATAATATGATTAGATTATGTTAAACTCCTGACTTATCTTTGTATAAATACTGTAAAACCATGGTATTTTTGCTGAAAACGATCATACCGTAAGAATCTCATCCCGTACCCATGCCAAGCAAAGATAAAAGAAAAGCTGCTAGCCAAGGGTTTATAACAAACTTGAGTATTTACACAGTTATACAGGAGATTTCTGGTCTCCAGGTCGTTACTGCTTTTACAATCAGTAACCTCACATTTACTCCCAAACTGACCATTCAAACTGAACTCAGCAAAAACAGTCTCACATTTAGCTGAAAATGTGACCTCTAATCTAGATGTAAAAACCCTGCATTTAAATATGTAGTGTGCACTCAATCAAGCGACCCTGCATTGCATTTCTGATGGAGACTGGAATAGACCAATCAGATGTGCCATTACATGCTATGGCCTTTCACAGCATCACAGTGAACATAATTACCACTGAGGAGCACAGCTCTTGGCCTCAGCGCCGAGAGACACAACAGTTCATACCAGACCATTCAGTCAGCAATGCCAGCTCGCACATTTACTGAAAACACTGTGGGAGAGTAGCAATATGAAATCACAGTCATCATCGATGCGTGCTATGCTGCAGTCTCAAGTACCTGCTCGGGTGCAACCTTCGGAAGATTATTGTATCTCGCGTGCAATGCCTTCGCCCCTGCATGCAAATTGTATATTTGGTCAGTTGGATGTACAAACCTGACATAAGCTTAGTGACCGAGATGAAAATAAATCACAGAGTGGGGGTGTGTGGACATCATGATGTTGGACAAAAAAAAATAAAAAATATGAGCGATTGAAACCAATTTCGACATCACACTATTCAGAAGTAATATGGATAAATTCCTGGTGGACACTGATTTCTGGTTTTCTGTTAAGTCTGACCTGGCCATTCTGATTTTGACTGACTGAGAGAATAAATGTGGCACAGGTTCTGATAGAGATAGTAGTTTTGTATCCAACAGGAAATCAAAGGATTACAAGACTGTCCCACTTATGCATCATAGTATGCATCTCAAACTTTACCTGATTTTTATTAAGCTTAAAAACAGTGCATCAAAGTGCTTTCTCTAGGTTGAAACTTTTACAGACTGAAAATGGTGGGAGTTTCTACAATCAGTGCTGATCAAGGAAAAATTGGTAGATTCCGATCTCGGGTGAATTGATTGAGGCGTCTCTCAATTTTACCTAATTTTGTTTTGCTTTTAACACTAAATCATCAACAGTGACACAGGTCCCAACAGCCTAACTACCTATTTATGCTTTTCCTTAATAACGACTTAACATTTAGAGAAAATACACCAAAAACAAGTAGACTGACTTGTAATCGGTCTGCAGCATGCCTCTGATCACAAGAAGGTAGCCTTTAACAACCCCAACTGAGCAGAAACCTGATGCAAAGTGAGTAGAGATGCAACAGTCAAGCTTTTTTAGACTGATACCAATCACTGGTTCATCTTCATGTATGCAAGTCCCTAGGATTTATCATATTTTATCAAAGTAAAACAATGCATCAAATTACGTGCATACAGTTGATGTATATATAGATTCTATGTATATAGATCATAATGGGAATTCTTGGGATTATTTTTTGCATTTTACAAATAAGGCAGAAAATTGACTGATCAGGGAAGATCAGCGGAAATCCGCCGATTCCGATCTCTAGGTGACTGATTGGTGCATTTATGCATATGACTTGTGTTTTTCATCTGCAAGGTAATGGCTTACTCTGTGGCACGCATAAGTACAAACTGCTAGTATAACCCAAAGCTAAGATTAACAGAAAAAGACGTAACGATCACATTTAGGCAAAGCAAATACATTAAAAAATTTAAAAGGTCATATTTCATTTACAAATTTGGCATCCATAACGCTGTAATGACGCCTGAACCTTGGCAGCACATGTAGTGTGATTCGTGCAGAAAAGGATCAAAAGAAAAATGGGGTCGATATTGTTACAGGTATTTATCAGAGAATGAGGTGACAAACCACCTATAGCCTCAATAACGACACACCCTCTGAAAGCCCCCAACAGCTTTGAGCTCGCCGAGAAAAGCCCATTTTTACAAAAGAAGCTGAAAAGGAGGAAACGCCGACGTGCAGCCCTGTCCGAATCGGCACCGAGTCGCGGATGATTGAAACAGCGCACCGGGAGCCGAGGCCACTCGGTGAGGCCAGCGGTTTGAGAACCGCTTCTTTGCGACCAACATTTCCTGTCACTGTGGTTTCACTCTACTCGGCTACAACACCGCAGACACGGCGGAGAAGAAAAACCCTCGTCTTTAACGGCCTTTTCTTACCTGAACATAATTGTTTTCACAGTATTCCGCCACCCGGGACAGGTTCTGATAGCTTTCCACCAGCGCTCTTTTACCGGCCGGGATTTCCTCTTCTAATAGCATTTGTAGCTCTGCCATCTTGCATCCCTTTGCATTGCTCTCCTGTCCGTCTTTTTTTCAGTGAGGCGAGGCTGTGATGCTGTGATGTGTTGATGAGAAAGGGGCTCCCCCGTCTGGCATTGTAGCTCCGCTGGCCTCCGATTCACAACAGTCCGTGACTAATCACAACTACAATGCAAACGGCAGGCGCTCATTGGCTAAGAGGCCGAGCTGGGGGAGGAGTTAACCAATCATTTTTCGTAGCGGTGTATTTACATGTAATTATAAGACGGCATAATATTTCAGTAGAGTTTTCATTTAACTACTATAAGAACGTAAAATTTAATATGGTTATGTAAACATATCATCTCCATTTTCTTTTTAATGTGTGACTTTTATACTCAAAACAAAAGATTTACCAAAACCTGTTGCAAATAAAAGTAATATAAATTATTAAAATTAGAATTACAATAATAGTACTCACAACTGGAGGTTTGAATTTGATGTCTCTAACGTAAATTATCCAAAAAAGTTGTACTTATTGCCCACCGTTACAAATTAAAAATTTAATTGAAAAAAATATCTCCTCACTCTTGTCACCCATCAACACAAATTTACTGATAAATCTGAACCGTCAAATTTTAAGACAATATCTAGTGTGGAATTAAAATTAGGCTTTCAGAAATTGAAATTTTTTCATTATACCAAATAAAACTTCAACTCCAAAGGAAGATAAGAAAAGAGCTATAGTAATCTCACAAATAAAATGTTATGATGACGCTGCAAAATCTTTATCAAATGTTTAGTAACACATGTATTCACCAGTGTTTATTCAAACATTCTGCTCCACAGACAAAAACTACATTTCCCATAAATCTCCTCACTGCTTTCGCCCATCAGTGCCAATTTGCTCTATAATTGTAAGACATTTAATTAAGACAACAGTTTATAGAGAATTAGCTAAATGACCTTTATATAATTCAAAGCAATCCTTATTTTCTGAATTTGGAAATAAATCTTTTATTCTAAATTAACACAAATCATAACAATAATTTAAACAATCCAATAGTGTTTGTGACAAAAATTCCTAAAGATATGGCAAAGTCTGAAATCTTAAGGAACAATGCATGCAGTGTCCTTTTTGCTGCACAGACAAAACATGTTTTCTAAACCTACACTTCCCATAATCCCCTTGTTTTAATCCCCCGCATAAAAGGTTTGTGGGATTTGGTAGCCTTCAGCGGTGGGAGGTGAACCTCTTTTCAGCGAGGTTTTCGCTGCTATGAACTACATTACCCACAAACGCTCAGTGATCAAACGATAAGAGCTGGCCTCATCCTTGACCCGAGAGGGGATTGGTTCTCTGTTTCATATTGCAGGCAGACACCGGGTTTATGAAGTAATAAGGTGGGTTTCTTGAAAATTAGGCATAGATGGAGGTATAATTGTTAAAGCACAGAGTTTGCAACAGACAGCATAGGTTAGGCTAATTCTATAGATACATTTAATTATATAATGCCACAAATGAATTGACAACAGTCTATTTTCTGTATCTGTATATCTATAGACTGCAGGGCAGGTGGAGGGTATCCTTCCTCGGACACTCTGTGATCCACCTTGATTTTAATCCCTATTCTTGTCCAAGATCTGGGGATCCTTTCATGTCATCCCTGTGTGGACTCAGCATGGCGCAGGAGGAGGAGGAGGAGGACGACGAACACAGCCTGGAGGCGAAATTTGCCGCCGCGGTTAAAGTGATCCGGAGTTTGCCCGAAGAAGGTGATGAATAAACCCAAGCGTCTAATTACCGCTATAGTGTATGAAATGTGCGCTCTGCGGAGAGTAAACCATCCAGGTGACTGACCTACATGCAGAGCTGTCAGTCCGGGCTGGCCCTATGCTCATAAAGCTGCTACACAAGGATAAGGGCTTATGATTAAGTGAGCCTGTCGTTTGTCTGGTCTAGCTGCTTACATGTATTATTGATTAGCTCACAATTCTAAAAGTAAATCTCTTGAAAAAGCTTTAGACGTTTTAAACATGTTTCATCATCTATCTTCTCCTCATTTCTCAGGTCCTTTTCAGCCTTCTGATGACATGATGATGATGTTTTATAGTTACTATAAACAGGCTACCATAGGGCCCTGTCACATCCCTAGACCAACTGGCTTCTGGGACTCCAGAGGAAAAGCTAAATGGTAAATTTAAATTAACAAGCTGGAAAACATGCAGAGACCAATTTTATTAGAGCTCAGTCCCACTTCTCACTTGCCTTGCAACCATATATTTTGTGATTTTGTCACTTTACTGCAAACTTCAATCTTTTTAGTGGGATTTAACGCGATAGGTGTGATAGGTGTGTTTTACTTAGTGAACTGAAATAAATTAACTTTTCAAAAATGTTCTAATTTATTGAATATGACTGTATATGGTTTTTTAAAAACTTGTTTCCAGCAAAAAAAAAAACAGCATGGTGTGCATATGTAATCAGCCACATTTTCTGTGATAACCTTAAATAAAATTCAGTCCAAGCAAGTGCTTTTAGGGGTCATCTACTTGGTAAAGTTCACCTGTGTGTAATTTCATCTCAGTATAAATCCAGCTGTTTCGTGAAGGGAATAGAAGTTTGTTAGAGAACATCAGTGAACAAACAGCATCATGAAGACCAAGGAGTTTAGCAGACAGATCAGAGATGAAGTTGTGGAGATTTTTAAAGCAGGGTTAGGGTATTAAAACAATATCCAAAACTTTGAACATCTCGCAGAGTGCAGTTCAATCCATTATTCAAAAATGAAAAAAAGGACTGTATTACTGGTGAGCTACAGAGAAATGGCCGTCCTTCCAAACTAAAAGGGAAGAAGAGCTTTAGAGAAAACAGATGGGCTGTGTAACTTTGGAAGAGCTGTAGGGGTTAGGTGGGAGAATCTTTCAACAGGACAGCTGTTAGTTATGCACTCTATAAATCTTTAAGGAAGAGCTGCAAGAAGAAACCCATTGTTTAAAGATAGCCAGAAGAAGTCAAGTTTTCAGTTTGTCACAAGCTATGTGGCAGTGGTCCCCATCCCTGGTGCTCAGGGTCTGTTGTTAAAATTACTTATGTTGGACAAAAATGTTTTTCTTCCACTTCACAACTATGCACTACTTTGTGTTGGTCTACCTCATAACATCGCAATAAAACTGCACCTTTATTATTAACCAAAATCCACTGCTTTGTAAATTTGTGAAAAGACTTGTGTAGAGACAGAGACTTGTAGAGAGAGTTTAGCTTCAGTGATTTGGCATTCAGCTCTTTCCTCTGTGTTGAACTTTGACTGTGTTGTCAGGGATGCATGGAGCTCTCTGGGAAACATGACAAAAGAGGAAGCCATGAAGAATTACATAGAACACATCCAGCTGGTGAGTTGTTTTCTCAGAAAATGGAAGGGAACAGTAGAGTCCTCATGTTTTCGTTCATGCACCAATCTTTGTGCATAAGTTAAAAAAAAATGTGTATGTCCTGTAGGTCCTACATGAACATGTTTGTGTTCACTTCCAAATGTGTTGGACCTTTGTGGTGAGTTGATATCTTAATCACAGTAACTTTGCTTTTTGTGTACATTGTCAGATTTTGGAGACCATCCCAATCTCCGAGGAAGTTACAGAGCTGGTGCAGAGGCTTGGCAACTTTTACACAGAGGTGGACGGAGAGGGAGAGGAAGAAGGAAATCAAGTAGACAAAAGACCCTTCACCAGGCCTTTTGCAGATCATGCAGGTAAAAAGTAATGTTGCAGTTGGTTGATTTAGAATTAAAGGCACATTGAATGTAATGAAAACACATCTACCATGTGTTCTTATCATTAGAGGAGCTGGGGAAATTGTTTAAGAAGCCAGCAATGGAAGGCAAGTCTTTGGCCTTAGTTGCTATGTAGACTTAGTAGATAGGTTGTGCTGTGCTTTAGCTTAGTCTAGTTAATTCAAGGCCATTAAAACAAATTTTTGTTTTTTGTCTGTCTTGTATATAGGTGACTTGTGTTTATGCAGTGTGTTGTGCAGAACTTGTAAATAGTAAAATAGTTTGTCAAGGGTATGTGTGTGCTTGCGTAATGTACTGCAGCCTGCAGAAGTATTTATTCCTCTGAAGCTTTTCACATCAGTCACTCCTCTTTCAGTGCAATTACATCTGCAAGTATTTGGAAATATGCCTCTACCAGTTCTGCACATCTAGAGACTGAAATTTCTACCTATGCTTCTTTGTAAAAATACTCAAGCTCATTCAGAGGGTATTGCGAGCATCTTTGAACATCAGTGTTGAAGCCTTACCACCAACTGAATTTGATTAAATTACATTTAGTTTATTTATATTACCTCCATTTAACATAGATGTCGAATTTGTTTAGGTTTTGACTTTGAATGGGCCATTCTAACACGTGTATATTTGAGTATGTGACCCATGAAGAGTCGTCCTGCTAGAACATGAACCTCTTCCCCCAATCTCTGATCTGCAAAGATTGTCCTATGTTTATCTCTGACCATATTCCCCATCTTCACTAAAGAAAAACCTCTCCACAGCAACATGCTTCCACCACTACAGGAGCGTGTTCCCACCAAACACAAAAGGTTCTATTTTGGGCTCATCTGACCAGAACACCTCCTTCCACATATTTGTTCTGTCTCCTACATAGTTTGTGGTAAACTGCAAAATTCTTGTGTCTTTCTTTCCTCCATGGCTTTTTTCTTGTCGCTCTTACGTTAAGTAGTTGTGTAATGCACAACTACTAGTTGTCCTTGTTTCAGATTCTCTGACTTGAGCTGTTGATCTGCGCAGCTCCTCCAGAGTTACCATAGCACTCGTGGGAGCTTTTCTGATTAATGCTCTTCTTGCCTGCTTAACTTGCAATGTTTTAAACTTTAAAGCTTTATCTCTGACCTGTCTGCCGTGTTCCGTGGTTTTCATTATGCTGTTTGTTCTGGATTTAGATAATGCTTAAATAAAACACACGTGTCTCTATTTACCAAATGCACAATTTCTGAAGGCAGTTGTTCACACTGCGTTTTATTTCAGGTTATCTGAGTAAACTGCGGCTGAAAACAAATGCACACCACATTTTTCAGGTTATTATTTCTAAAGATGCTTTAAATCCATGTGGCATTTTCCTTCTCCTTCAGAATAATATGCGACTTTATGTTGGTTTAACACCCAAATTCCATTTAAATACCAGCAAGTTTGGGGTTGTAATGTGGCAAAAGGTGAAAAGTTCCAAGTGGTATGAATACTTCTCAAGACACTGGTGATTTGTAGTTCATATCAAAGTGTTTCCCTCACTTCCCAGGCTATGGGGATCTGTGGGAGGATATACAAAACCTCCAGGAGATAGGCAGAGACGGCATTGTGCTTGGACGTAGTGTGAGCCCCGAGGAGGCAGAGGGAAGCAAAGAGATAAAAGAGGAAAGCGGTGTTTGGAGCAAAAATAAGGAGGAGAACTGGAATGATGACTTCTGTGGCAACAATGTGGAGATAAGAGGTACAACGTGGTTGTTGTAGAGAAAGTAGAAATTCAAAAATAAGAGAGATACTTGTTTACTCAAGACACATCTGTGGTAAGATTGTCAAATGTTGGAATATTGTCACCAGACTGCGACCAGGACCCACGCTTTTTAACGGTGGATGACAAAAGATGGAGGTCTGACACTAAAGGGTCCAGCAGCAGCATAGAACCCAGCATGTCCTCCTTCACCAACGGCACTCACAGCTCCCTCAACAGCGAGGTGGAGGAGGAGGAACTGGCCTGTTCCATTGAGCCCGGTGTGCCGTATAACCCCTACATGCACTTTAATGGATACTTTAATGGTAGGATTCCACATTAATGCAGATGGTTGTGTTAAAACAGTCTAAGTAAAAAACGTTTAGAGGAGAAAATGTAATCGTGTTGCACTAGAAGCTAAAAGAATGAATACTTGTAGTAACACATACAGTATCACTATATAGCTCCTAACATAAAGATGGTACATGGTTCTTCCTGAACTTCTGAACTCAAAACAGAACAAAATGGACTCAATGGAAAATAGAAACCAAAAGCTGGTTCTTCAACTTTCTTTGAGTTTGACAATATGAATTGAAGATATTTGTTGTTTTCAGCTTGACTTTATTGGTTAAATTGAATCCATTTCTACAGTTGTGGAATAGAGGTACAGTCAGAGCAACAAAGTAAATACATTCTCATATAAGGACATGTTAAAAATGATCTGATCTTTTCCAGGTTCTAAAACTTTTTAAAACTAACTTTAAGTGTACAAAACCACAGATTAAAGCCCAACCCAAAAAGCTGTGAGAGAATAAGTGATTCGGTAGCTTGTAGGGCCACATTTGTCTTTCTCTTCTTCACAACAATTCAGGCAGGCATCTGTTTATGCACAACACTCTTAGGGTCCTGCCATTGCATTTCAGTCACTATGATGTCTGGACTTTGACTGTGCCATTTCAACACCTTGAGTCTTTGCTTATGTGGATTTTTTTAAATTCATTTTGTTGTTGATTTTTTGTTTCCCAACCCAGCTTGTGCCCAGCTTTACCTGTTAAATAGTCTGTAGAAAACTTTGGAAAATGGAGGAGTTTCTACTCAGTGACAACATGATGCTCTTGTCCGGTTTGTGGAAAACAAGCACATATCACCACCCCTCCACCACTGTGCCTGACAGCTAGGATCAGGCGTTTGTACTGATATCCTGTGTTTATTGTCAAACATGGAACTATGAATTGTGGCTAAACATCTCTACATTGAGCTCATTTGTCCAAAGTATATACAGTATGTCTATGATCCATTCAGATGCTTTGCAAACCTAAGTCATGCTGCCAATTGTTTTTTTAGGCATAAGAGGACTTCATATTATAGACCTTATAACCTTGTGTGGAAGTAGTTGCATCTCCAACGTCAATGTGGTTGCTTTTCCTCCCTGGTATTGTGTTACTACACAGTTGTATGCTTTTATCCATGTAGTTAGTTAATTACGTGCATTTTATTAGGACCTCCTGGCTGCTATTTGTTCTCCTAAATCCTGTTTAGTTTCTCAAACAGCTTCACCATTTTGGTTTTCCTGCAATTTTAAAACCTGGAAAGGATTGGATTAAATGGATTAGAGAAAACCCTGGAACTGAAAGGTGTGCTCACTTACTGCGATGACTTTATGTTGACAAATTAAATAAAATGAATGACAATGATATATTTTTATTTCTTCTGTCTACAATGAAATGGTTTGCAAACCAAATATTATATTATCAAATGGACACAATACCTTTTTCTGTAATGCATTTCTGTTTTTGATATGCTTTGTTTTTTGACCATTCAGACGATTGCAGTGCTAATCCTGAGAGGAACCATCGACCCACAGACTCTGACAATGAGGAATTTTGTGACTCAATGGAGCATCTAGCAATGGAAGAGGTTTGCTGTCTTGCTTCCAAAGTTGAAAACATCTCCATGACTAAAATAAAAGTAAAAGTGGAGGTGCCCCTGTCAGTCAGATGGAGATCGGAACTGGCCCGTTTTACATATGGTATCAAAACTACGAACCCCCACCATTTCAGTCTATAAACATCGACCAACAGCATGTACATTAATGCACTTTTGTAAGGAGAATAAAAATCAGAGAAGGCGTAGCGACACATGATTTGATACATAACTGTGATAATCTTATTTTATGTTAGATTTAAAACTACTACCTCTATTGTAAAAAACCTGCGGCTTGTTTCTTGTTTAATTTACATTCTTTTAAAAAAATCGCAACCTGCTGGTCAGACCACAAAGAAAACCAGAACTCATTATCGGCCAGGAAAATCCAGATCAGTGCATTTTTACTCACAGCACTGGCAGTTGTCTTTAATCGGTAGGGTATTAGTTTTCATTTAGATGTGCCTAAATTTTCTTTGCATGCGAAGCGGCTGCCTCTGTCTAAAGGCCGGTCCCCTGGGTCGGGAGCTACCTCGTTGAAGACAAACGATGTTTGGTTTGAGAGCAGCACAACCCTGAAAGATGCTGAAGATGACCCACCAGCGGGAGACTTCTACATCAAAGAAAGAGTATGTCCAAGCAAACACAGCAGCTCCATATCAAAAAGAGGAAGAGGTGAGCCTGCAGTAGTTCAATTTGATAACACCTCATCTTTAACATTTGTACTCAGTTCACCATTCTAAACAATTTTCAGAACCTACTGGATTTCACAAAAAATGTCATGGTTTTTTATGCCTTTTATTTTGTCCAAATGGGACTCCTGTTGCAGGTTGCCGTTCACCAAGAATCACCTGCAGCCCTCTGCGTTGTGTAAGTGCAGACGCTGCCTGTGGTTGTGTGCTACAGAGCAGACATCCTGTCACTGTTACAAGGGGAAACAACAGTGAGCAAATAGCAGCTGCTCTGCTGAGGCTACAGCACAACATGGCTAACGTGTTGCACAGGCTGCGCACTCTGGAGGACCTGACTAGGTCACAGGTGATCCACCAGAACTGTTGGTTACATTATTTGCTTCTTTGCAATGGATTTGTTACACCACATTTTTGTACATCACATTTTTGTATACAGTATTCAGTTTTTTTCAGGCTGTCTCCTTATATTCCCCAAATTTGTATTTATAAAATTTCTATATTTTCTTATTGTCAGTCAAGATCCTCTTCTCCAAGACAGGAAGCCTTTTTACCTGTTGCACAAAAGGTTTGGTACATTATTATTATATTATTATTGTTGTTGTTATTATTATTGTTATTTTTATTGTTATTATTATTACAGAAGCTGAAGAGTGGCCATCAGTTCTTTAAATATTTGTATGTGGTTTTCTCAAGCCAATTATCTTGTCACAATGCAATTTGTTTTCAGGTGATGCGAAGATATTTGTCTAACGAAAAAATAAAAAAATCCTTCTATTTTTGAGCTCATGAAAGTATTATGGTTAAAAATCCAGGTTTCTTGTCTTTCATCCATTTTATGAAGTATCTTTGTCCCAAAAACGAGTTAATTGTTGTTTGCACTCCTGCAGAGCTTTTTGTGGTTGCACACACGATTGGCTGCATTAGTACATTTATTTGACACCTGTATATGACATAATCTGTGCGGAGTTTATAAAACATTCATAAAAGATTTATATTTTCAAATTATCAGAAATTGACAAATGCTATTGTAGTCTTTTTTTAGAATTTAGCCCAGAACCAACAAATAGGCTAAAATTGAATTTTCACTGGATCTTGGTTTCAGCTGGAGGCAGTACATTGAGGTACTATAGCATGACCTTCAACAGACTACTAATGCTCAAAATACATCAAGTGTGGCTGAATTAAAACTATTCTGCAAAAAAGAGTGGGCCAGAATTCCTCCACGGTGTCAAAAAAATCATTGACTTTTTACAGGGATGGCAGTTGCTGCACCAAGGGTGGAACAACCAGTTTATTGGGTTTAAGAGGCAACTAATATTTCACAAATGACCTGATTAGTGGGGAGTTTTTCCCTCTAATAAATGAAATCATAATGTAAAAAAACTGTATTCTGTATTTATTCCGGTTATTATCTTATATAAAAATTTGTCTGACGGTCTGAAACATTTATGTTTGACAAAAAAAACCCAGCAGAAATCTAAAAGTCTTTTGCATTTGATTTTCTAAATCATACTGTAGTAGTCTGATATACAGACGATTGTACTTAATCCAACCGTATGATGGATTTAAAATCATTTGAAGATTTAAGTATGCATGATGTCACCCAAGAAGGAATCTATCTGGCATTTACATAATGTAACGACAGGAAGACATCAAGTTTTAAATATTGCACTAAACACATCAGGGAGGATAATCTAAATCATTTAAAATCTAGATTAAGCAGACATTACACATTAGTAATTCACAGTTAGACTACAAAAAACCTGACTTTTAAGGCTTACTGCTGTACATAATGAAGCTGCGAATGTTAATCTTGCTGAAGTTTGGTGACAACAATGTAAATTTAGTATGGGACACACAAGAAAGCTCTGTTGGAATGCAAACAAGGATTAACTGGCCAAAAACACTCAGATACTGAATGAATAAAGTGAAGGATGACAAGCAATTCTGATTTTTTTTTTTTGTGTCACTAGAGGTCTTTATTTTTTAGTAGGTAGACAGAAAACAGGGGCAAAGAGAGGGGGAGACATTCGGCAAATGTCACCGGGTCCGGGATTCAAACCCAGGACAGCAACACCGAGGACTATAGCCTCTGCACATGGTCGCGCGCTTAACCCCGACACCACTAGCGCCGCGCCAAGAAACTCTGACTTTTAACTATAATCATCTTCTGAGCTCAAAAATAAAGTGTTTTTCCCCAGACATATATCTCATAGTCTCAGTAGAAAAGCCCTCTTTGTGATGCTGAGCAACATTTCCCATTAACTGAAGATCACTGCTTTCATTTTCTCTAGATCATTTTCTTTTTATCTAAAACCACAAAATATTTATAGGTGGGATGGCTTACAAATAATATAATAAAAAGTATGATATTTTTTACTTTTGTTATTATTATTATTTGTTCAGTTTAGTTTATGTCAGTTGTCTTTGTCTGTTGTAGTTCCTGAGACCATCTTGGTGGCCTTTTCACCTCCCTCCAATCACCATGATGTTGGCAGCACTCTGGCCTCTGATCACCCACTGGCTTGTCCAACTTTATTTCCAGCGTAAAAGAAGGTGAGCAGAAATGTTTAAAATTTTTAAGAAGCTAATTAGCATTTTATGTTTTAGTTTTAACTCAGTCTCCTCTTTCCTGTTCTCAGGAAAATTCCATGAGGGGTATGACAATCAACAGAAATCAAAGATGCACTTTTGTTCCACTGTGGCCAACATCAAAGATGGAGGGTAGCGGAGCTTAAATCTATAAGGTGCAGAAAATGAGTCTTTTTCCTTACTAAGAGGAGACCTTTTAGGTGTGTGAAAAGTGATAATTACAGTCTGTAGTGTGACTCCTATCATACTGTTAAACACGTTACTAAAATAAACAGAAATTAAATAACAGTTTATGATAATACAGTGACTATATACCATAGGTTTTGGGAGTTTTCTGAATTGTTATTATTATTTATTTGGTTGATAGAAACTATTGTGTAATTTGATTTATTTTAATGTCTTGGGAAGGTACATTTATTAAATTATCAGTGTTAATGTGTTTTCTAAATATTAAAATGCCTTGGGGGCATTTATCTTAAAATAAGATATACATTTGAAGTAACAAGCAGTAATTGTAACCTGAAGCTGTCTATTTAGTTTGCTGTTGCAGTACAGTAATAAGTATTTTTTTTTCTCTTTACACATAGAGGTGGCTGAACAGGTCCAGTATGCTGCTGGCTTGTGGGTCAGCCTTTGTTTTTGCTTTTTAGAAATAAACTGTGTAAGAAAAAATGAAAAAGAGATGTGCTTTAAAAAATGGAAAAATGAAAAATGAAATGATACAGAAACAAGATGGCAACTAAGAGCCAACAAAGACAAACAGCAAAAGATTTTTTTAATCTCTGGAACAAGTGTCATTGGGCTTTTCAGTATGTGTGTTCAGGAGTCTGTTTGTATCATAATGTATCCTATGTTTTGCAACGTAGTACAGACAATCTATGTTAGCCTTATCTAAGCATTCATCTTGACAGCTTTACAGTGAAAATGAAGAAAATGTACACTTTAGGTGATCTTACAGAAGTCTAGTTGTAATACATGGCTGTATGAAACACATTTCAAATATATAATAAAATGTTTTTGGAACAAACATGTTTTTATGTCAGCATTTAAAGTTACTGTTAAGCTGTGGAGGTTAAAAAATACTGTTAAACATGGACAGCTTTCCTGCACTAAGCATTGATTCCCACAGCTGATATTTAGGCTTCTTTTAAATACTGATCTCTTCTGAGTACACCAATGTGCTTTGTTTATGAGCAGTGGTGCTATGTCTGTGTGGATAGTAACTTTACAGCCTCATTGTGCTGCTGGATTGGTAGAAAGCCTTCAATCACTAATAGCTTTGTTAACAAAGAGCACCAACTCTCAAAGCACAGAGCTCATCTATGCCGTTAAAGCTCCTTCAGAGGTGTGATATGTACGCATGATTCATGGGAGTCACCTGAACCATATCACAACGATTTTACAAGCTACTCCCTCAGTCAGCTCATTTAGCCCACTAACAATCCAACATTTATATAAGGGACCCATATCAAGAGGAAATGAGCTGAAAATCTACGCCCCAGTTGGGATTGCCTGTGTGTTACATAAAGGCTAAACTGCCTTTATAGATTTGAAGCAGGAAGGTTTTGGCCAATGAGTGAAACCCAGATAGGTAAGATGCACAAAAACCAAATGGGTCCTACATTGAAGTTGTATATGGGTAAATAACTAGTCCAAAATCTTCTTATTAATTTTTTTATAATTCTTTTAAAACAAACGTTATTTAAACATAGCCAATGGATGGATACAAAAACAGAAAGATTAACGACCGGAACTAATTATAACTGTTTTTAACAGGGACCATTTTAGCCGTAACGCTTTTGACGTTATATCCGGTTGCTTCCCCGCTGTTGCCGCTAAAGTTCTCAGTTGAACTTGCTATGCCTGCTGCGGAAAACCAGAGAGGAACAAACAGACATTTTTAACTTTCAGGGGCAGTGATATAAGTCAGTCAGACTAACGAGGCTTCCGTAGCGGACATAAGTGGATGATGTTCTCCTTGTCAATGTCGGTCCAGCCACAGGTAAGAGACAACCAGGCCGAGCTAGCATTAGCATTGTTGTTATTTTGTTTCTGACCTACACCGGTGCGCTTCGCTTGCTAGGTCAGACCCTGCTGTTTATCTTATGAAACTGCTGCTGTACCACATTAGTTTGTCTTTATATCGGTGGGCCCTGTCACATTGCACTCAGTGTTTACTCTAAATAAAACTAATAAGCGTGGACATTGGAAACTATTTAGCAATTGTTCATATTTTTTCTGCACTACCATGATGATATCTAAATCTAAACTATTTAGCCTGGCTTCACCACCTTTAGTAATAGCTAGAATACATTAAACTACTTCTTACAAATGGCGTTTGATAATCACTGTGAATACACGTCATCACAGGTGACTCTGCCTCTCAGTCACCTCATCAACATCCTTCACCCCCTGAAGAGCTCAGTGGGAAGCAGCAGCAGTGCCACCTGCAAGTCAAGAAAACACAAGGAGCATGCTCCAGATTCAGATCTACAGTGTACAGAGGTAATCATGGCTCTGGTAGAATCTACAACTCTGGGGGATGTTAAATCGTTTAAATGTCATCTTAAGTCAGGCTTTTGTCTTTGCGTTCAGTTATAATAATCTTTGTTTCAAGCGTATGCTTAAACAGGTTTTTGATCATCTGACTGGAGTCTGATTACCTTTCAGTAAGATCTGCCTGACTCTTTATTTCTTGAGTTATGGTCTAGAATGAAATCTATATAAATTGCATTAAAGCCAGACAATATTTTGAGTTGCAAATGCTATTGTGCTATTTCAAGTCCCGTTCATTCCCACTTTGCATTCCAGTAATAGATTTAGCTTGTCAAATGCCCTTTAAGCCAACACCTGACGTACTTTAGTGATCAAGATGCTAAAACTCAGTGGGTGGAAGGGACATAATGATAATGATGAGGAATAAAGAAAAGAGGGCAGGAAAATATGGGTTGATTGTGACCAAAATTCAAATCTCAATATTCAGTAATTTTGTAATTGCATGTGCTCCTGATGTCGTCCAGACCTGGTTTAAATTAGTAAACCAGTATAAAGTTGTGGTTCCTCTTTTCTTCTTTTAACATGTATTCAGACTAATCACATTCTAAACTATTGCAGCCTTGCACTGAGAGCTTAGACTTGTCTTTTCTGCAGCCTAGAATATTTTGCAGTGGCTATGATTGCTCAAACAATTTAGGTTTAAATTTTGTAGAATTTCCGGCTACCGGTTATCTGTTTGTAGCAGCTGGAAGTGAATATGAAGCGTTTAGTAGGCATGTGGTGAATACCTACAAGTATAAAAAAATAAAACGGAATATTTTTCACCAAAAATGTTTAGCGTTTTAAGTTGATGTATGCATTAATGATAAACAGTTTGGCCACAGTTGTGTAAGAAAAATATGTTAACGGAGTAGCGACAATCGGAGCAACTATATTTTTCCTTGCATGTAAAAAACAATATATACATTTCCCTAAGATTGTCTGTTCATGTAAACCTTACTTAGTGAAGTGTGAACTCCTTCAGTGTTTATTAGTTATTATAAATGAATCATGTAGTTGTGAAGCAACTATGAGGGGTCAAAGTAACAAAAATTAACCTGAAATCAATTCAAGGTGTCAAATACTGAACATGGTAAAACTGAGTGCAGTAAAAACCAACATGTGAGTCCGGTTGAAAGTCTGAGGCACAAACATGAAGAAAAGCTGACGCATGATCATCTGTGAAACAGAACTTATAGCTGGTTTTGGTAAACTTCGTCAATGAGAATGTTTGTTCACATAAATAGAGCCAAAAGGCCAAAGACCTTTCTTTTTTTAACATGAGTGGATATTTTGGAGTGCTTCAATTATCTTGTGTTGTGACCTGCGTTTGACAGGGCTTTGTGCAAACATCTTTATGCATTGCGTCATTTTGTATGTCAATAAAGAAGTAAAGCAACACAAAGCTGTTGTACATGAATGAGGTACAATTAGAATTAGGCTTAAAGGGCTAACTGTGGCCAGATGCAGGTTGGTAATGGATCCAGAGCAACTTACAGAATAATGGAAGGCATTAATCAACTGTATAACTCTAAAGCTGCTCATTATCTATTATTTATCAGTTAAAACAAATATATATATTTATTCGCTAACTGTGTTTTAAACGGAGTGAAGGAGTAATGCCATCTGTTGGAATGAAGGTGTATTGCAGTTTTTTTCACAAGTTTCCCATACGTCATTAGGCTGATTTAAAAAAAAAAATGCTCCGTGACCTTTCTGAGCAATGGAAACAGAACATACACAATTCCCTGTGATTCTTTTTATACGGGTAAAAAAAATCTGGGACTTTTAATCCTGGGGCTTTCCGTGGAAATGGGGCTATGGATTACAACTCTCTAACATTGCTGATAATTTCCAAAGGCAAGAATGAACATCTGATTAGTCTGAAATAAAATCAGTTTTTTTATTTCTTGCAACATTGTTATTAGAGATGCTAATTTTCTTTAGCCTCTTGAATCAAGTTGGTTTGACAAGAGTGTCTTAAAGCCAGAAAAGCTTTTTAATTAATCTAAATGTGAGAAAATATTCACTGTAAAGTAATTTGTCAAACTCTAATAACGATTCTGAATCTCTATAACACTTTGAAATACATTTTTGTAATTTTCACTCTTTTAAGCTCTGAACTCCTTGTATCAATTAACAAACTGTCCACCAAATGTTACAGAGCTTTAAGCCACATTTTGTCTTCTCTACATGTCTCCTTATCAGTATGCGCTGTCCATGTGGAACCTGTGGGAGCTCGGTCTTTCCGACCTTGGAAAACAGCAGCTGGATGAGCTGGTGAACCATGTGTTGCCACGCTTGAACCCACAGGAAGTGTCCCCTCCAGCCTGGAGACAGTCAGCATGGAGGACCTCGCATCTTTCCTCCTACTCCTTCTTCCACAATAAGCACGGTGAAAATGAGCGGCTTTATTTTGAATAAGGCCTATTGTCTTTGGCTGGTTTTCTGACATCAGCAGACCTCTAGTTAACTGTTTTTCTACTGATTATTAACATCTGTGAAATGAACAGATGGAAATTGAATATTTTCATTCATGTTTTGGACATGTTTGTGTTCTACTCTCCTGTTTATGTCACAATTAACCGACTGCTGTTTTTTTCTCTCTTTTACTCAGGCTTTTCGTTGGGCCCCGGGCCCCTGATGACTCCTGTTCTCTCAAACAAGCACCTGTCACCTCTTCAGACAGTCTGCACAGAGTTAAAACACTGGCCAGGTAATTGCTGATTGGATGCATCTATGAGTAGTTTTATTACTATAAAATACAGATTAAGAGAATAATAGGTAATTTGATCAGTTATAAAGTCCTGTTGTCATATTTTAAATCCAGATTGTGTGTTCCTGTCTAGTGTAAAAACTCAGTTTGTTTGTTCACAACTTTATGGGTTTTCAAGTGACGTTTCAGAGCCGAGGCTTTAAAACTTTAAGGAGCAAAACCAGACGTGTGCAGTCGGCCTTCGAAAGGCCCGTGGACTCGGAGACTATCACACCATCTTTTATGAAGGTGGGTTTGAAAGATATCCACCGACCAAGCAAACTCCTACAGTGCCTTGGTAAAATATCCAACCCTGTTGAACTTTTTTCCACATTTTGTCACATTAAATCTACAAATGGTGGTGTGTTTTATTGGGTTCTTATGTAGTTGACCGACAGAAGAATAAGTGGCTTCCAGCTTTTCTCACAAAAGTAAATATCTGAAAATGATCTATTCAGGCCACCTTCCAGCAGAAATCATTTTTCATAGCACTGCATGTTTATTTGTTTTTTGTACATGATGTGACAAAATGTGAAAAAGTTGATGCAGTGTGAATATGTTTGAAAGCCATTGTAGATGTTTTTGTTTTTATTTTTGGGATCATTGATAGGTTACACAATCATTTAAAACAAGTCATAGTAGAACCTGGACCATCAGTACTAGGTGTTTCAGTCCAAATCTGGCTGCTTACACCCCCACGTATTTATCTCTGAATTGTTATTCATTTGTGGATACTGCTGAGTAGTCTTGTTTTTTTTTGCAGGGTTTCCTTACACGCGATAAGGGGATGGATGCTGAAAGCCTCAACGGTCTGCTGAAGAACAAGAACATACCTGATGGACAGCAGGAGGCTTTCAAGAGGGGCTTCGCTGAGGGTTTCCTCAAAGCTCAAGCCCTGACACAGCGCACTCAAGGCAGGTTTTAATACAAATCCAACCAGGAGAATATTTCAGCAGGTATTTGATTATCTGAACTAAAGTGGTTCTACTGTACGTTTTTGTTGTGTTGTGATGATTCAGACTCTCTGAGGAGAACTCGTCTAATCCTGCTGGTGCTGCTTCTGGTCGGGCTCTATGGCATCTCTAAGACTCCTTTCATATCAGGTAAAGGCCTTCCTCTCCTCCTTTCTTTTCAGTTATGTCAAATTAAACTAAATTAAATTACTTCCAAAAGAATAATATTTTAATACCTTGATTGGTTTAAACCAGTATAAATATTTTCCATGAAGCTTTAACTGTAACTAAAACTGGTCCACTTGCTGCTCTGACTTGGTCACGTTACTGTACTTTATTGAACTTTAATCTAACATTTATGGACAGTACGCTTCCGAACAACAACAGGCCTGGACTCCGCTGTGGACCCGGTGCAGATGAAAAATGTGACCTTTGAGCATGTGAAAGGGGTCGAAGAAGCAAAAAATGAGCTCCAGGAGGTGGTGGAGTTCCTGAAGAACCCACAAAAGTTCACAGCCCTCGGAGGAAAGCTGCCAAAGGGTGGGTTGCTTTTTAACAGCTGCACATCTTCATATAGAGCCATGTTCTGGCATCTATTTTATTTTTATTTTTGTTTTTTACTTTTATCTTCTCTTCCCTCTCTCTTCATTATAGGTGTTCTGCTTGTTGGTCCTCCAGGGACTGGAAAGACTCTGCTGGCCAGAGCAGTGGCTGGAGAGGCTGATGTGCCGTTTTACTATGCCTCTGGTTCAGAGTTCGATGAGATGTTTGTTGGTGTTGGAGCAAGTCGCATCAGGAACCTTTTCAGTAGGTAGTTTTTCCTTCTTTGGGAGCATACAGCTCTGCTCAGACATTCCCCTATTCTCGTCATATTAGTTGATACATCTGTGCTGTTCTTTTTTGAGGCTGGAATAATTGTACAACATGCAAGTGCAGTGACATACAGGCCTTAAACAAGTTGCAACTTGACCATAGTTTTTGGAACCATCACATGGTTGTGAAATAATTCTGGCTGGATATTTGAACACCTTTCCTATCAGAAATTGCAGATCTCATTAAATTTCCTTGCATAGCCTCGGTTTCTAAGCTGAGATCATTCATTTTCAAAAAAGTTAAGGGCGCTTTCCGAAGCTTAATGTCAGTTTTGTTGTTCATTTTTGGGATCATTGTCCTATTTGAATGCTCAATTATGTCCGTTTTTTATGTTAAATGAACATCAAAACTCATCAGAAACAAACTTTCACATCCTTTTAAAAGGAAAGTAGTTAGGGTGTTCAGGAAATAACACAATCATAAACGGGAAGATACATGAACATCAGTGTCACTGTCCAGTCTGGACTGGAGTTTGCCTACATGGACGAGCCAAATTCCTTCTGGAAAAAATGTCATGGACAGACGAGATAAATGCTGAGGTTTTTGGCTTCGCTAACAGCAAGTATGATTGGAGGACTCACAGTGAGGCTTCAGATCGAAGAACACTAACTGAACTAACTGAAACAATTTACATGTAATAATTGTTTTCTCAGGGGAGGCAAAAGCTAATGCTCCATGTGTGATCTTCATTGATGAACTGGACAGTGTGGGGGGAAAAAGGATTGAGTCTCCTATGCACCCTTACTCCAGACAGACCATCAACCAGCTGCTTGCTGAGATGGACGGGTAACCTTGGAAACAATCTGTTTGAGAAATTTGTTTTAGCTCGTTTTTCATTTTAATTGTAAAACTAGATCACATTCAAGATGTATTCCATCCTTGCAGGGTCCAGACTAAGCATTTGTTCAAACCAATCAGAAAGCAGTTCTTGTAGTTTAGACAGCACCATGTGACTCTGCAGACATGTGCAGACACTGACCGGCTGTTTTATAGGTTTAAACCAAACGAGGGGGTGATCATCATTGGAGCAACGAACTTCCCAGAGGCTCTGGATAAGTACGTTTTATCTCATCGGCTACTTCAGCACTCAAGGTTCTAGTCAAAGCTCTGCTGCAGAGCCGTACGATTATACTGTTTCTGTCTTCGTCTTTGTAGTGCACTGATCCGCCCAGGGCGTTTTGACATGCAGGTGACTGTACCAAAACCCGATGTGAAGGGACGGACAGAGATTCTCAACTGGTACCTGAAGAAGATTAAAGTAGATCCAGGTGAGCCGTCTGCATCTGTTAGTCCTGTGTTAGTACAGTCAAATGAAATACTAGTCATCTTTCAGTGAATTCAGTGCCTTGCAAAATGGTGAATACCTCTTAAACTTCATGAAGACCAAGGAACCCAGCAGAACCAGGATAAAGCTGTGGAGGTGTTTAAAGCAGGGTTGGGTTATAAAACAATATCGCAAGTGTCGAACATCTCACAGAGCTCTGTTCAGTCCATCATCTAAAAATTGAAAAACCTACTGGGTTAAACCTAAAGGGTGGCGAGAAGCAGCCAACAGGCCCATGGTAACTCTGGAGGAGCTGCAGAGATCCACATCAAGTGTCAGGTTCTGTTCACAGGACAGCTATTAGTTGTGCGCTGAACATATCTGGCCTTTATTTGCAAGAATAAGGACATTGTTGAAAGAAAAAAGAAGCAGTCGAGCCCCAGTTTAGGGGATACAGCAAACATGAGGAAGGATGTGCAGATGAGACTAAAATAGAACTATTTGGCTCACATGTAAAATGCTGTGTGTGGGGCTGGAAGGGCTGAATACATAAGCATGCAAAAAAATCACAGAAATAATTTAAATAAAAACAAATATGTGAGTACTTTTGTAAGCAGTGTGTGTTCACTTTCTGTGCACCAAATTATTTCCATGACTACTGTTCTGTTATTTCCGCAGCCATTGAGGCCACTGTTATTGCCAGAGGAACAGTCGGATTCTCTGGCGCCGATCTGGAAAATCTGGTCAACCAGGCCGCCCTGAAGGCAGCAGTTGATGGCAAAGACATGGTCACTATGAAGGAGCTGGAGTTTGCTAAAGACAAAATTCTGATGGGTGTGTAAAACTTTGCTGGTGTGTCCTGATGTTCCAGCTCCTAGAAACCGTGTAATCCTCTTTCTCCTCTTTTCTTCAAGGCCCTGAGAGACGGAGTGCAGAAATAGACAACAAGAACAAGCTTATCACGGCTTTTCATGAATCTGGTCACGCCATCGTCGCGTACTACACCAAAGATGCCATGCCGATCAACAAGGCTACAATCATGCCCAGAGGCCCAAGTCTTGGACATGTAGGGAACCTAGATCTAATTTTTATCTATGCATTACGCATGTAGGGGAAGCATTTTACATCCCCCCCCATATTCCAGGTGTCCATGCTTCCAGAGAACGACAGGTGGAGCGAGACTCGTTCTCAGCTTCTGGCTCAGATGGATGTCAGTATGGGCGGTCGTGTGGCAGAGGAGATCATATTTGGCCATGAGAACATCACAACAGGTATGATACGGAGCCCTTAATGGGTGAGTGAAAAAAGTAAAGTATAGAATGATGTGGATGTTTCTGCGTAACGAAAACAAACACTGATACAGAGTATGTTGCTGTTTTTTTTTAAGGAGCATCAAGTGACTTTGATAGTGCTACCAGGATTGCGAAGATGATGGTGACCAGATATGGGATGTGTGAGAAGGTAATCTGAACAAAACCTGAAAATAATAGCAGAAAAATAGTTGTGCTAATTTATGTTCTGACTCTTCCTCCCCGTCTCTCAGTTAGGCGTGATGACCTACTCTGACCTGACGAGACAAAGTCCAGAGACACAAGCCGCTGTGGAGCATGAAGTCCGGGTTCTTCTGAAGGTCTGCCTTGATTATATCTAAACATGAGAACCTCCTCTGCTCCTGTAATCCTTTTGTAACACCTGTACTCCTCCTGCTTTCAGGACTCCTATGAGCGTGCCAAAGCCCTGTTAAAGTCCCACGCCAAGGAGCACAAGAACCTGGCAGATGCTCTGCTCATGTATGAGACACTGGATGCCAAAGAGATTCAGCTAGTGCTGGAGGGCAAAACCCTGGAGACCAGATAAAACAAGCAGGGAGGAACACAAATAGGCGGGGCCCGGGGTGAATTTTAAAGAGAATGGGATCAGAGACAAATCCATCCATCCAGTGTCTCCTTTTAAACAGTGCTCCACTTTATATCCACATGATTTCATGGAATCTCCCAAACAAGTAATGCTGATATGTGCGTTACCATGTAAGCAGATTTATGCTGCACAGATTTACAGATGCAGACACATTTATTTGGCCCTTCTGGTAACGACGTGTGAAAAGCCTTAAAATAAAATAGGGGGCATAATCTTGCCTTGAAAATTGTAAAAAAAAAAAATCTGCTTTAACTTGTGAGAACCTCGGCTATCAATACTCTTTACAACCTCCTTTTGTCAGTAATTCAGAACCCCTTCTTCCTCTGTAGCATTCCCTGATGTATGTTGTTGATACAGATAGACATATTTATTTGTATTATTATTTTAAGTGTACTTTTTTTGTTGATTCAAGGCCTTTCAAAATAGATGTAAACATATTAAAATCCCCACAATATTGAAAACTGTTGGGTACCACAAAAAGTATTTGTCTTTTATCAACCTATTTCCCATAGGAAATGGAACCAAAAACATCCAGGTACTTCAAGTAGAAAAACAAATTGTAGGACATTGTATGTGTTTCCCTTTAATAAGTCAGTCATTTTGGGTTCATTCCCCTGTTTCAAGACCCAATGATGACCCATTTGCAGGTTGCTTGTAGAAGCCAACAGATTCTTTTTATTAATTTGAAATCTGGTGGTTCTATGAGTTCATGATCCTATGAACTCTTAATAAGGTTCCCAGGGCCTTTGGAATAGAAACAGGCCCAGAGTATCACACATCCCCCACCGTACTTTACAATGGACATGAGATGCTTTTTCACATAATCATCCATCGTTTCACACTAAACCTGGTTGAAGATGGTGACAAGGCACACAGGGCTCTTTGTTCAGTTCTCTAACGGTAAGCTTTGGAGATCTTCCACATCCTGCTCTCTTTGCATAGTGGCAGGATAAAAGTAGACCCTTGTCCAGCCTTGTGGCTAAAAGGCATCAGTACCACCTTATATTTAGACCCCAGGTAAGCAGAAAGTCATGTTTTAATATTTATTAAATAATAGAGGATTTTTGGGGTATTGATATTTATGCCATGAACGATTTTGTTTGGGTATGTTCTTTTTCTTGATAGATAAATTTAATCATGAATTATCTAAAATTTTCAACATGAGATTATGCTAATACTTTAAAAAAAGAATCTAATGGAATAATTTTTCCCACGTCTTTTCCAGAGTCGCCAACCAATCTGTCAACACCTGTATGTTTAGCACATTGCTCGGGTTCCGTTATTAATTAGTTGGAGGAAATCATACATGAATGTAAACTAGAATTGGATAAACCATCATTTTTTTCTGGAAGAGAATGTCAAAGTTAACACTTTGGGAGCCACTGTAAACCAAAAGTCATTTGGTTATGATGTTAAATGGGTCAGGCAATGATAGAAATACATTAGTGATCACGTTTTCCATCTGTTTCTTGGGGTTTAAGAGGAGACTTCATAAATAATTCTCATTTCCTTGCTGTGCCCCTCTCCACGGGTTTCTGTTGCTCTTTTGTAAAGGCGGCCTTTGGGTGAATGTTTAATGAGCCATTTATTTTCCAGTGCATTACTGTGTGTGCACTTTATTTTCTAATTTTAGAGTCAAAATTATCCTTATTTATTTAGTTTGGCTTTTGGAAAGCCTCTGAGTGAAACGTTAGTTGTCTTGTAATTAAAAATGTGTGGAGTGAAGACGAACCAAAAGAGCACTTTTGTGTTTTTCTTTGCAGAGAAATCTCCTGCTCACATTTGCTTCTGCAGATAGGTCTAATATTTGTTCAGTGCAGAGAAGTTGCACTGCAGCAATAAAAACGTGTTAGGCTTTAAGAAACTCAACTGGGAAGCAACATCCTTGACTCTGGGAAAACTTTTAATTTATTTACCTGTTTTTGTGGTTCATGTCTGACGAAACTAAGGGCATAGTCAAAGTTTAGAACACACCGTTATTTAAAGAATAATCATAAGAGTTAGCAACATTTCCTTTACCTTAGCCTCAGTTTTAAACATCATTTTCTCTCCTTATTGAACTCTTAGCGTTGCTTGGCATGTATATATGAGTCAGTGGTGGGAAACCTGTATATAAATGTATAGGAATGCTTTTATGCTGTGTACACTTTGAATGGCTCCCCACAGTAAAGCTCTTTCACAGTGTGATAACGACTGGTTATGTGCAGCAGAAATAAATAAGAAATTCCAAATAAAATCTTTTTAAAAATGGGAAAATGGCTCATTTCTTTTTGTGAAACTATAGCTAAATTTTTTTGTTTAGAAAAAAAATCCTTATAGCTTTTTTTGCCTTTTTAAAAATAGTAACCATAAAAAAGTAGGACCAGAACAAAATGACCAAAAAAGCACACCCATCACACTTGTAAGGTAAGAAGGCTAAGAAAATAAACTGATTTCAGTTATGTTTTTGTTTTTTTCATCATTATTCAAATATACCCCACCCTACCTATAGCAGCGGAGGTACCTAAAATGAAACAACACAAGAGATCATATTGTCAGGACATTTCTTGTGATTTGAGCCAATCTCTGCCAAGCTGGATGTTTCACCATGATACTGTGCTGAAGCAAGGGAAATGTCCAAACCCATATTTAACAGATCAAAACCCACAGCAGCAGTTGCATCAATGAGTCACTGGTTTCAGTATGTCAAGAAAGGCTCACAGATCTTGTTGTACTTCTTCCCCCTTACAGATTTCTATGTTTGCCTTTTTTTCCCATCATGCTCAAATGTGTGATATCATCAAACACATTTTAATATCAGACAAAGATAACCTAAGTAAATACAAAATGCGGATTTCAAAAGGAAAAAGCTATTCAAACCAACCTGGCCCTATGTGAGAAAGTATTTGGCCCCTACACCTAATACCTGGTTGTGCCACCCTTAGCAGCAACAAACAGCCCTCAACAGTTTTTTGTAGCTGGCAATGAATCTTTTACATCCCTTTGGAGCAATTTGGCCTGCTCTTCAGAAAGTTTCACTTTTGTCTCATTTAATCCAAGAATCTTTTCCAATAAAGTCTGGGGTATTGTGCACAAATGTGAGATACCTTTGAGTTCTTTTTGGTCGTCAGAGGTTTTGACTTTGCGACTTCACTGTTTTTGCCAGTCTTTCTTGTTTTTGAAACATGAACATTGACCTTGACTGACACAAGTGTGGCCTTCTTTGAAGTAATTTTGGTAGGGTGCCCACTCCTGGGGAGGTTCACCTCAGTTCCATGTTTTCTCCAATTGTAGATAACAGCTCTCTCTAATGTTCTCTGCAAAGCCTTCTTCCCAAAGCCTTGGAAATATATTTGTAAGCCTTTTCAGAATTAATAGATGTCAGACTTGTTTCTTAAGATTGGGATACGATCTGTTGCTTTTTGAGATATTTTAGCCTACTTTATGTTGTCAAACAGGTTCTATTACAGTGATTACTGATTTTTCATATCTACCAGTTATCATGCCAGGAATTGGCTCCTGAAATTTTACCCAGTTTTTCAAAATGTTAATTACAGTTTATTTATGATTTAACCAGGGGTCAGTTACGTTTTCATAATTTAGATCTATATTGCTTTTTGTATTAATTCAGGTTATCTTTGTTTGATAATCTGAAACATTTCAGTTTGACAAAAAGAAACCACAAAGTAATCTGAGAGATGCAAGTTCTTTTTCGCTAAACTGCTTTTTACAATAATTCTGAATAGAACAATTAATGTTTTTCAGACTGAGAGCAGAAATTTTGGCTGAAATGTACAGCGTATGGGTGGATGGGGAAGCAGTCTTCCATTTCAGCAATGTGATACACCTGACCAGGACAATAAAGGAATAGGTATAAAGGTATACTTCTGCTTTAAAAACACTTACTGAAAGCACCAACCACTGTGAGAATCACTGGAATAAACACAAGGCCATGGAGCAAGTCGAATCCTATCACAAGAAACATGATCTTGAAGAAGGTCCTAAAGATGTAGCTTCGAGACGCAGACAGAGGATGAGCTCCTTGCAGTATCGGATACCCCAGGTGGGCCAAAGCCTCTGCAGCTTTCTCATTGATGTCACCCTCGGGGCTCAAGACGAAAGCGTATGAAATGTGCGCTGAGAAATCCACAGAGAATCCGATGCACATAATCTGGTTGATCATAGAAATGGAGTCCAGACTGACCCCCCACAGCAACATGAACCCAGGACAACTGAAAAAAACGGCAAAAGCCGCACAAATTGAACAAAGGGGACACAAGCAGGATTGCAGCAACAGCAAGGAGGGTGGTCTGATGAGTGCTGTCTGAGATGACCATGTACTGATTAAAGTAAATGAAAGCTGGGTGGTACACCAGCAGCTTGATTGGACATTTCTCTGCAGTCATCCTGAGTCCAGTCATGGACTCTTTCAAAAGCGACTGGTTTAGAGTTTGAACAATAAACCGAGATGCCTGAATGCCATTTCATGCTGTCAAATTAAGATTTAGTTTAAACATTGGGTTGAGCTCCAAGAATTGAGTCAGATGGGAGTGATAGGCTTCCTTGGAGCCAATATTCAGATTAGAAGTGCTTGCATAGTGTTTGTAGGAGGTAAACCATGCAAATGTGCAATTGATAAAGTTTAGTTTTTTAAAACCTGAAATGCATGAGTGTAGATTCCTCTGGACATTGTCATCCCAGTAAGAGATTGGTTGCTTCACAGCCACCATTACGTTATAGCCGTATTTAGAGAAGTGCTGCTCTTGGTTCTTGTAGTATCTCATGAGGTAGGAGTCATCTGAAGCAAGGTTCTTGATCTCTAATCCTTCCTTTAGACGGAGAATGCCATTGATGCTTACAAGTAGCCAGCATAATACACAAAGACAAAGACTTCAGTCAATTTGTGGGTGAGAAATGGACTAAAGAATTGCTGGAAAAAATATTAATTGGCTCAGTTTCCTCCTTCTCAGTTGTTTGGTTGTAACCACCCCCAACACAGCACAACCTAAAGGCTTTTGAAGGTCTGGATGGAGAGTCCACTGGCACTCTGGCACAGGGGGCTCAGTGTCTTTTCTCTGCCTTTCTCTGTCCATTCAGAGCCATGCAGGCAACAAGGAAGGTGATGCTGTACAAAGAGCAGAAACAAACAGAAATCCCAGCGTAGAGGCAGAAGGCCTTGATTGAGCTGAGGTGTGAGCTGCAGCCCAGGAAGAGAGACAGAGCATTGGTGAGGGTGGTAATGGAGACAGAGATAGTGGTATCTCTGTAGGTGGCACCCAGTCGGTCAGGAACAGTGTCCAGAACACGGATCCTCTGTCACCAGGAGATCATGATGAACATGTCATCAAGTCCAATGCCTTTAGGTGTAAAAATCAGAGAGGAATAGAGTCAATCAATAGCAGTGAGACTTCAGAAAACTGGAATGACAAACAAGCTTTACTCACCCAAGATTAGGAAAGGACAAGAGGCAGCTGTCATGACAAAAGGTTGACCCAGCAACAACAGCATACCAAACCCATTCAAGACTGCTAGGCCTGTGCAAAGAACTCCACAGGAGACCATCCAGATTTTTGTCCTCACATTGTCTAACCTTAAAAAATAATCAAAAAACAGGCTTACAATAGCGACCTGTCCAGGAATTCCTGTAACGCATTTATCTGTCTTCGCACTGACCTCCAACAAGTTAAAATTGAAAATGTGATGACAACAGCATAGGTTAGAGAGAATAAATAGATCACAGAAGCTGGAGATTTCTCAAGTTCCCACTGCATTGACTTTGAAGTGGACTATGAAACCCGGAAAGTGTTGATAAATTCAGAATCAACCATCCAACAAAACTTTCATTCTTGATAAAACCGAGAAGTTCTGCTTACCTGAAGAGAAGATGATGACTCCTTTGAGATTAAGCTGATAAAGCTTTCTAACCAGAGGTTATTTTTTGTTTGGTTGATCTCCTCCAAGTAGTACCGCAGCTGCACTGCTTTAGCACTCTTAATAAACGAAGTCTCTGTGTGAACGTTCACACTCCCCACACTTAAATATAAAGGGACGGATTTAAAATCATTGTGATACCATGGAAATGTCAAGTTGATGGACTCCACCTTGCTGGCATTGTACTTGATTATATCTAGGATATCAGTTGAGGTGTGTTGAAGAAAATTTGTATTTACTAAAGAAAGAGAACGATGGTCACCATTCAATCAGCTTTATTAATTTAGCCTTATAAGGGAGACAGGTTTCCAGCAGTGGTTTTCAGCTGTGGTACTGAGCTGATCCGAACCTGCTCTGACTAGACAAAGGGGAAACACTCTCCTCTGTGATAAACATTTCCCCTTATGCTTGTAATTGCAGTGGGGATGACCACCAGGAGGGAGCAGGAAGGAAGGTGAAAGCCATTGTCAGATCAGACCGATCGTCACCTCAGAAGGACAAAAGCAAATTTTGCTATCACAGGTGCAGGAGTCAGCCACTTTGGTGCAGATTTCTCCATATTCAAAAGAGTGGTTGGTATGATTTTGCCATTGTGGGCTGCATCACTGGTGACCTGGAGGCTGAATGAGTGGTGTGCCCAGAACCACCTGCAACCTGCAGGACCATGCTGCAGATGTTTTAGTACTCAGTGGTTTCCAGTTTAATCTTCTATGCTGTGGTGTGCTGGGGCAGCAGGGTGATGGCAGCATGTGCCAACAGACTTGATAAGTTCATCAGGAGAGCCGGCTCTGTCCTGGGAGTGGTACTGCCGTCTCTGGCAGAGGTGTCTGAGCAGAGGATGCTGAGGAAACTGATCACATCCTGAACAACGAGTCACAGCCCCTGCATGTCACAGTTGTCTCCTACAGTTGTAGACTGAGACTACCGAGGCGTTCTACAGAGTGCCACAGAGAGTCCTTCCTCCCTGTGGCCATCAACCTCTTTAACTCCTCCTCTATTTCCACATAGGACAATAACAATTAATCCTGTATTACAATATACATTTTAAGTTTCTCTTATCTTATCTTATCCTAAACAGGAACACATAATAATAAAATAAATAGAAAACATTTTTAAAAAGTGCTTTTAGCATGTATTACTTGTGCAAATTTGAACTGATGATTTTCACAGTTATACTCTACCGGTCAAAGGTTTTAGAACCACTTTCTCATTTAATGGTTTTCTTTATGTTTATGACTATTTACATTGCACGTAGATTCTCAATGAAGGCATCAAAACAGTGGATGAACACATACACAATTTTGTAGCAAACAAAAAATTGTAAAATAACTTTAAACATGTTATATTTTAGAATCCTTAAAGTAGCCGCCCTTTGCTGTAATGAATGAAATATTAACCTTTGACCTTCTCTCACTGAACCTCTGGGAAGTTCTTTCAAGACTCTTTGGAAAACTATTTGAGGTGACCTCCTCATGAAGCTCATGGAGAGAATGCCAAGAGAGCAAAGCAGTGATGAAAGCAAAGGGGGGATATTTTGTAAAAATATAAAATCTAAATATGTTTAGAGTCATTTCACACTTTTTGTTTACCACATCGGTATGAAATGTCGAGACAGCTTTATCTATTTATTCTTTTAAATAGGCTGATTCAGTGTCGTCAGCTCCCGTGACGTCACCCGTCGCAGCAGATTAGGCGGAAGTTGCGCGGCAGCTGTCATCTTAGCCGAAAGCCGCCTGCTGCTGCAAAAACAAGTTCAACCTTTCTCGATCAAAGCGCATCCAGCTGAAGGTTCGGTTAGTCACCGGGGGAACATGGACGAGGACGTGCTGACCACCCTGAAGCTGCTGATAATTGGAGAAAGTGGAGTGGGAAAGTCCAGGTTTGGCAGCAATGTCAGAGGCTAGCCTGTTGTTGATGTTGACATTCTCGTCGTTACGTAAAGTTATTCTGGTCTGCTCAGCAGCTGTTGCTAAGTGTTTCTTTTCTGTTTACTGCCTGTTTAAAACAAAGCGGAAGTTGCTACGTCATATTCATTGGCTTTCTTACGTGAACATTTTACAAGCAGCTGTGAAAGTTATTTTTGTGTTGTTTTCGCTTAGTAACGTGTTTTACTCCGAAGGAATGATGCAGCACATTCACCATCAGAACCATATTGTTGATTTGTTGTGTAATTCAGTGATCCTGCCGGCAGGAAGCTGTCTTATAAAGTTGTTTTCCTTGCAAACAATTGCCCTGTGTGCTGAACACCCTGCTCATTTCCAATGGATCTTTTATTTCCCTTAACAGCCTTCTCCTGAGATTCACAGACGATACCTTTGACCCGGAGCAGTCGGCCACTATAGGTTCTACACTCACACACTCATAAATACAGATGTGGTCAAAAGAAAGTGCTACATGTCAAATCAATTTCAAATATTCTCTTAAATCCAATTTCTGGCTTGTATGTCTGGATTCTCCAGGTGTGGACTTCAAAGTGAAGACCCTCGCAATTGAAGGAAACAAAGCAAAACTAGCCATTTGGGTAAGTCTTTGTGACACCCCCCCCCCCCCCCCCCCCCCCCCCCCCCCCCACACACGACTGGAAAAAACATGGTGAAGTTAATCCTTTTCTCCACATGGTGGGGACATTGCTCAGAAGAAAATGAAATAACAGATGTTCTTGAGCTGCAGCTATGTGGCCTAGTTCATAGTAAAAGTTCAAGCTCCTTTCGGTAATGAAATTCAGAAACTAATCCTTCATCAGGAGGTGAAATGATTGCTTCTTTCACTACAGGTTAAAATCTGCTAATGACTACAAAGAATGCCTTTGTGGACTTATTAAGACTATTAGTGCAATGATCAGTTGTTTAAGTATATAAGGTCATCTCTGGTGTGTTTTTATTTTTAAGGACACGGCTGGACAGGAAAGGTTTCGCACACTGACACCCAGCTACTACCGCGGTGCACAGGGAGTCATACTTGGTAAATAGCTTGTCCTTTTCAAAGTCAAACAATTTCCACCTCCTCCTTTTTGTCATGTCTACATTCACAGCCTTTCCCTGCACTGCAATTGTACTTGTCTGTTGGGTCTGCAACCATTACAATCCAAAGAGTCATTTTTGCGCGCAGTCCAGCTAAATAACTCATTCAGAGCTGCTGATGTCTGCCCTTTTCAAAAAAAGAGAACTTATATTTTTTTGATAAAAATCTCCTACATGAAATTTGTTTTCATAGAATCACCATTTTATTTCTATTTTTCAGTTGTGAAATAAAGAAAAACCTTTGCAAAAAGAAGATAGATACATGTTCTTCTATGGGATGTTGATATTTGTGGAAAATAATGTAAAAAAAACCCCAAAAAACAACCAGATGGTTTTCAATCTAATGGCAAGAAAAAAGGAATCTAAAAAATATTACTCGCTCTTTGAGAGTCATTCTTTTTTGGAAATTCACTGCAATTATTTCATGAAAAAAACAGAAAATGGTTAAAATATCTAAATTTAAAAACATCGGTTGGTTCTTTATCGTTTTTAGTCAAAGTTATTAAGAGCGAGTGTGGAAGATCCAAAGAGCCACTTGTGGCTCCGAAGCCGTAGGTTTTAGACCCCTGTGATAGGCCAACACAAAGTACTGCATAATTTATGCAGTTTAATTTTGTTTGGAAATAAAATTAATAATCTTAAAAGTGTTGCATGCATTCTCAATTGGATTTAGATCTGGACTTTGACTGGGCCATCCTAACACATTATTATGCTTTGATTTTAACCAGTGTAGCTCTGGTGGTATGTTTTTCCAGTAACACCCTGTGTGCAGCTCAACTGCTAGGACGTTGTTTTCTAATCTAAGCCTGGTTCACGGTTCTCCACAATTTAATACCTGACCTGTCTGCTGTGTTTCTTGGCCTTCATGATGCTGTTTGGTCTCTAATGTTCTCTATCATACCTCAGAGGCCTTCACAGAACAGCTGGATTTAGACTGAGATTAAATCACACACTGGCTCTGGTTATACTCTACTTTGTGTTGGTTTAGCTCATAAAATCTTAATTAAAATATTTTGAAGTTTGTTGTCGTATTATGAAAAAAATGGAAAAATGTTCAAGGGATGTGAATACTTTTGTTTGGCATTGTAATTTAAGGTAATGTTATAGTAATAGACAAAGTGGTAAAAACGTCAGATAAACAGCTTTGTGAATGGTTAGTCATGTTTGCACTAATGAAGTTAAAGCCTCTACCACTGTTAGACCAGCATGTGTCTTCACAACGCATTAAAAGTTCATTTCAAATCCCTTTTCGTTTTTTGTCAGTATACGATGTAACAAGGCGCGACTCTTTTACGAAGCTTGAAAACTGGCTGAACGAACTGGAAACGTACACGACACGCAACGACATTGTCAAAATGCTGGTTGGCAACAAAATCGATAAGGTGAGTCACTGCAGAACATGTGGATGACTCCAACACTCATCACAGGCATTACAGTGAACTCTTGTTTTTATAATTCCAAGGATACTTACATTATTGTTCTTTGTCAAACGAAAAAACTGTAAAAAAATCTGTTTAATAAATTTTATGACTATCCACGGATCCACTGAATGTCACTGTGTGTGTACCCGCAGTATTTTTGTGGTATTCAAACATCTGATGTGTTTTCAGGATGACCGTGAAGTGGACAGAAATGAAGGACTGAAATTTGCCAGGAAACACTCTATGCTTTTTATTGGTAAGCACTGGCGTAAGCGTGGAATCAGATGTTGTCGGTCATGTTCATTTAAAGCAAGAAAGCCGTAAAATGTCACCAGGCGCCAATAAAACTCTTCATATTGTACTTAAAAGTTACAGCTGTCATTAAATATCACAGAGGAAGTCATGCACGCAGCTCAGATTAGTTGGGCTGTTTTCACAGTTTTGGCTTTTGCTTCTTTGCTGACGACACCGCATCAAGAGATCCAGGCAACCAGAGAAAGTGTGTTTTAATTAAAACTGGGCTGCTTTAAGATACCAAATCCATTTCAGCATCTGGTCCTGATTCTCATCTCTGCTCTGGACCTCCTTTGGAAATCAACTTAATACTTATCTAGAATTTTCCTTTTAGAAAACGTTCTGCTGAGGGGCTAAATTAGAAGATATTTATTCTGCAGTGTAGTTGTCTTTATTATTTTGAATTTTTTAAGTTATTTATTTGTCCTATTTAGAGATGGACCAATTAAGGTTTTTCTTGGCAAATACTGATTATGGTCTTTCTCTAAGGTCAGACTCGCAGATTCGGGTTCTTTTCTTCTTTTTCTGGATAAATTGTCAACTGAAATGTTTAAATAAGAACATTTTCATATTAAAATAAAGCAATGATTTCTCAAAAAAAGCCCTAAAGTTACAGAGCTATTACTAAAAATCTACAAATACAGAAAAATCCTCCATGTTGCTGGTCAGGGATATATTTACAAATTCGAAATGCGCACCAATTTCTCATGGCCGATACCAATTTCTGGTGTTCTTTAAGTTCTGATCTTTTGATTTTGACCAATTCTTTTTTTGCTGGGCCTGTGGGCTCGTCGCTGCAGCTCCTTGGGGCTTCTGCACTGTGGCTGCTGGGTGGTTCCCCTGGGACTCTCCCGTGCTCTTCTCTGGGGGGGTTGCGGTAGTTCCGGCGGTGGTTCTCCTGTTGATCCCGTGCTCTGGGGGCTTGCTCTAAGACTGCAAGGGAAGCTCAGCTTCCCCTAAAATGTCAAAAAATAAGTGATCAAATATATACTGTTGTGTGTACATGTCATTGACTAAATATGTGCTACAACGCGCTTAACTTTTGTTCAGAATCAGCTTCTTATCACTGGTAACGACGCGGGTTTCCTCTCACTAATTCCCGCAGCTTCACAGTGCTTTAAACAGTGAGTTCAATAGCGACGCAAAAATGCTGGGCTTTGTCCCGCCCATCGGGCGCTCATCGTCTCTGGGGGTCTATGGGGCAGTGGGCTGGCCTCGGCTGGCCCGGACGCTCAGCTTCTGCATGATGATTGGATGATCTGTTTGAGGCTGAATCCCTTTTTGATTGACACCGGAGTGAGCGAATCAGTGGGAACTCCTTCAGGACTGTTGGAAAACCATTTAAGGTGACTACCTCTTGAAGCTCTTCAACAGAATGCCAAGAGTGTGCGGAGCAGTAATCAAAGCAAAAGGTGGCTACTTTGAAGAACCTAGAATATAAGACATATTTTCAGTTGTTACACATATATATATATATATATATATATATATAAAAAACGACATAAAAGGACATGCTATTGGTTTATGTGTTTATAGACTGAACATGGTGGGAGTTTTTTGTTTTTGATATTAGACCTGCAGATCACCGATCATTTAAAAAAAAATCGTCTGATTCCAATGTCTTAAAGATCGATTGGTGCATCTGTGGTAATATTTCCAATGCATAGATGAAAAAAAAAATTACAAACTGTGTTTCAGCTTTCAGACTTAAAACCTGAAGGGACGTTTGTGTCTTTTGACTCTTTACCCCCCTGATCACATTAATCCTTTCTGTTTTCAGAGGCCAGTGCAAAGACCAAAGATGGTGTCCAGTGTGCCTTCGAGGAGCTAGTGGAGAAGATCCTCCAGACTCCGGGGCTCTGGGAGAGTGACAACCAGGGTCAGAAGGTCCAGCTGGGGCACCAGGAGCAGGGCAGGGGAAGGGCGTGTGGAGGATACTGTTCCATACCCTGAAACTTGATTAAATGACAAAAGCAGCGACCTGATGGGAGTAACTACGGACCAGAGTTATGAAGCTAAAGAGGGGCGGAAGGAAAAAAGGAAGTCAATTGTTGCCGTTCTGTTGTCTGAATGAACTCTGCAGTTTTGCACAATTACTGTTCAACCATCATCACTTATTTGACTTTATCATGTTTAGTTAGCGAGTGAAAATTTCTGCAGTAATCATGTTTTGGTCAGTGGTAGTATAGTGTTTTAAGATAAAGAAACATGCCAAGGATGTCGCAGCAGTACACCTCCGGGTTGAATTTATATTATTAGCAACAGTAACTCCGTTGGACAGTACGGCATTACATTACCAGCATTGTGCCTGTAACATAATCAGATTTGAAGGATGCGATAGTTGACCTTTCAGGTGTTATTCTAAATGATTTTGGGAAAAAACCCCAAAATCCTCTTTGATGTTTTATGAGCTTCAAATTCGCAACTTTTAAACAGCTTGAAATGATGACGTTTGGAGAAGAAGCTAATATGCTGAGTGAGAGCTGACGAAGGCTTTTATGACACAATGCTGTGAACGCTCTCAAACAAACGTTAAACAATGGAGCCCAGTTACTGAGTTTTTTTTTTTACCCCCATGTCTTTACACTTCCACCTCTACACCTCCACTTACTCTAATTTAGTAGAATTACTTGCCCCTGTTGTCTGGTTTAATTTAATCTCTGTAAATTTTTAGTTTTGCAGCGCTTCCTTTGTAATTACCATCTGTGACCCATAGAAAGAAAACATTCCCAAGCACTTTTTTCCTCAATATCTTCATGTATTGGAATTCCATCTTTTATTCGGAAACAATTACTTTATTTTTCCTAGTTGCTGTTATCTGGGGAAGAAAAAACTTTGATCTTCTTCTTTACTGTTGCCTTGTGCTTCTCAGTCATGTGCTGTCACATGTCAGTCTGAAACCTGCCTTAACACTAAGAGAGTTGCAGTCAAGTAGCGTTTGATTTGTTTTGAGTTTAAATAAATGGAAACCCGAAGATGGGAACTCTCAGCTCCAGTAATTCTTTGTTTGCTGTTCAGTACTGTAGCTGTCATGTTGTTCTGTCTTTTGTCTAAAGTATTTTGTTGATGACTTGTCTGTTGGTTCATGTAAGAAGGAAAAATATTCCTCGCAAAAAATATCCCAAAAAGTGTACAGAGCACAATCAGCAGATGTGGACAATCCAAGCTAATCAATTAAAAAAAGAGATAATCCAGAATCACTTGCAGCGATGGAAATCTCTTGACTTCCCCAATGTTTTTATTGGTTCCTATGCAGCCTGGAAAAGTATGAAAGTTTACAGGTTGGTTAATAGATAAAGTAAATGAGTTTGGAAGAATATTTGTATTTTTAGACTTTAATCTCAATTCCACTGTCAAAAAGTTTTATCCATCTGTCAATCCATTAATTCATCATCCTTAAACCGTACGTCTGTCTATAAATCAACCTGTCTGTTTTTCTGCCAATCTGAGTATTGGTCTGTCCATCATAAACGTCAGTATGTCCAACCAAATTTAAACCATGTATCCATAAATACATGCATCAATCAATCTATCATTCTGTCCATCCATCCATCCATCCATCCATCCAAATACAAATGTTCATGATGAACATTTGTATTTAGAAGTTAAAATTATCTAAAAAAAGAACAGATCTGTGTGAAAATCTGATTCTGGTAAATTCTTGAATTTTACCAGGAAAAATGTGTTAGAATGTGATGTCCTTTCTGTCATATATATTAGAATTCACTTAGAATTCATTAGAAAAAAATATTGAAAAATGTTGCAGAGTAGATATGGGCCATTTAACTGCATCAGCTTACACCAAGATTGTAAGCAGTTGTCAAGATTAACATTTACTGTGTTTCTACGGTTTAAAGTCCTATTGAAGAGATGCTAGGGAACATACTGGTGTAAAGAGAGTTTACTTCTATTTGAAGCATAGAGTAGTGGCACAGCCACTTTCTCCCCAGTTGCTGCACACTGCCTGGTCAGCTGACTGAAAGATAACTTAATCATGTAGATGATGTTTTACATACTGTGAGAATCTCACATCAGCCCATAGCTAGTGTCAGATTTCCTATTGATTCTGACAGTATGAATAAATAAAAGCAAGATTTAGTTCTTACTTAAGGGTAAAGTTGAAACCTATACAGATAACTGTGAGATGTAGCTGATCACATAAGCTGGTGACATATTTTATCACCCTTTTAAACCTTTTTAAAACCTTGTTTAAAACTGTGTGAATCTTTCTACCAGACAATTCTCTCTGACCTCTGTGCCTCTAGTAGCCATGTACGACCTCCAGTTGGTGTGCCATCCTTTTTCCACGGTACATTTCTAAAATGCAGTTTGGAAGGCCGTAAAGTCTGCACACATGAAACCTACCACTAAGTACAGCCTTCTAAAACATAATTAGGTCGTCTCAGCCCATGTAAGGTCATGATTTAAACAGGCCAGACAATTTCACATTAGGTTTATTCAAACAGCTGCGGGTAAACTTCATCACTGGAGGATTCTCCGATGTCTTGAAAGTTCATATAAGTTATTGAATACAAGGTCATGTAAAACATAGCAAAGAAAGCAAACATTATTTGGATTCTTCTTTAGGTTACTGTGTAGATGTTGTATAACACAATTAGAAAGGGGTTAAAAGCATACGTTAGTCTTAGAGGCTGCACACTGTGTACACTGCAAGGCACTTAGGCTCATGGTGAGTGGAACACGGTGTTCATTGCCTACCCGCTGTTTGCCAGGGCAGCTTTGACAGTCTGGATCTCAGAGATATGAGAAGATTTCTGGATGATGCGGCTGGTGAGAGCGGTCTCTGTGCTCTGGTTTAGGGCTGACACAGCTCCCGTCACACACAGCCTGCCTGCGATGCTGGCTTTTGATACAGAAAAGGGCTCTGTGGTGCAGCTCTGCCCTTTGGCTGCGGTGGGCCCTGGGTCACTGTTCAGTCCTGCCTTGCCGCTCTTCCCCTGGGCCAAGCTGGTAAGAGCTACAGCGGCATGAATCTCCCTCCAGCCTTGGCCATCTTCTCTTTGTGGGTTTTGGTTCTGCAGCTGGTCCCTGTGATGAAATAGTCAGTGAGATCAAGATGCACTGGAGGTGAAGGTTCAGCTAAAAAGCATATGCCAGGTCAGGTCATACTTATTTATTCGCACCTCTGGTCAGGATGAATAAAAATATTTTAATTGCAGTAGTATAATATCTCTGAAAAAAATCCAGTTTTTAATTTCAGCATATTTATTCAGTGGAGAAAAATGCTGTGGTAGGAGATAACTGATTTTACAAAGTCACTGGTAGCACAATTATTGGCACCTCTAACAATCTGTATTAACATGTAGCCAAAGCGTTTTTAATTTTGTTTTAACTTTTTTACTTTTTTCAGTGTTTCTAGGAACTTCTAACTGCTAATCCACGATGTTCTGTTTACCTGGAGTAAAAATATGACGTGACACAGAGGCCCATGTTTTTAGCAACTGGCCACTAGACTGAAGCTTCCACGTGCAGTGAGCAGTATGATGAAGGAGGTAATAAAACATATCCAAAGCCCTCTGTTATATAACTGCAGCAAAGAGTGACATCTTGGGGTAAACAAGTTTCAGTAACAACCGTTTCTGCATGCCAGCCATTTGTGTGAGCGTGATGGTTAAAACGAAGTCTCTCCTACCAACACAAACGTGGACTTTGCTAAACTCTGTTGGGACATTAACTGTCCGCTTTAGCCAGATGAGACTAAGATAGAGCCTTTCGGCAACAAACCCTCCAGGTGGGTTTGGTGTAAAACAATTGATGAATGTGGGGGAAAGCCCCTCATCTCTCCTACGGTTAAGTATGGTGGAAGTTTCTCTTCCACAGACCCTGGGAACCTTGAAATCTTTGAAAAACAAGCACATTGCAAACAAAGATTTGGTTAACACTAAGGGTTAACTAGAAGGGTTGTCACTGTGTCTTTAAACACAATAATGATCAAAAACAGCACAGACATTGAAACAGAGCTTGTGCAAAGATCACTCTGGCTTTCGGCAAAAGAGGGATTTTCAAAGTATTGACAGCAAGGGTTTCAAAAATCGTATCACCAATGATTTTGCTTAAATCAATTCTTCTTTAACATCAACTTAATCAAAGTAAAGGTAAGATTATTCTAAAACTAAGAGAGTGAGATTATACATCTGCAATAAAAGAGGATTTATTATAATACTTTTTACATATCTTTGCCAGGGGTGACAAAAAATGTATCCGACACTGGAAGCAGAGGCAGGGTTATTTTTTATTATTTCTTTGAAAAAGTACAATCAGCATTGCCAGAGTTACAGGATATGAATTTATGGTACAAACCTGTAACTTTTAACTGAAGTGTTGTTGGAGGTATCTGCAAGAAACAAAAAAATAATCAAGAAATGTTCCACAAACTCCTTTTACTGTGTTTAAACATTTGTCTCTAAAGTTCATGGTTTACAGGGTAACAGGTTTGAAATGTCTTCTTAAACATCAGCACCAACAGGTAGGAAGAAATTTTAGAAATTAATGCTAGGCGACTTCGCTTTATCTCTCGAAAAATGAAGGATCGGTTGTTCTCAAAAGGTGCTTAGAAGAAGTATCTGTTTATTTTACGAGCTCAAAAGAGGACAAAAAAAAGAGAGGCCGTAAAGTATGATACATTGCTTCTAGCCTACAATTTCTGTTTGTGGTCTGTGCGTACATGTGCAATATTTGTAGAACATATTTTCCGTCTTAGCTTTGGATTATAGCCTTTTTTCTTAGGTTTGAGAACATAGATAGTGGCCAAAAGCAATTATTCTTCTGAGTCCAATAGTAAAAGAAATTAGATGCTGAGACTCAGCCTTTCAGCGTCAACAGCCTGAAACATACCGCAGGCGAGAGCCAAAAGTAACTTCTTACTGATAGTAAATCACTTTGTGCTTTATGCTTTTATGCTTTGCTACTGAACATCCCTCACCATGTCCCTCCTAAGCTTTAAAATGCCCTGCCAAGAAAGTAGTTATGTACCTCTGCTATATTTATGACAAAAAGAAAAAACTTAGTTTTACCTCTGGTGAGTTTCACTATACTAGAGGGGATCAGTAACAACTTCATTTTATAAGTGGTAATTAATCCGATCAGTGCTTTGCTTCCAACGTGTATCTTAATCAGTATAATAGTTTCAAGGCTATAGATCATTGCTTTGTGCCCATAAAACTGCAATCCTGCATTCAAGTAGCAAATATCTGTTGAACTCCTTCTTCTTTTGGAAATATAAACATCTGTTCAGTGGTGGTTCTAGTATTGTTAGAGCCCTGGGCAAGCCCCTCTTTCTGTGCACCTGTTGTGCTTTCTGAGCCACAAACCTTGATTTGTCCGGTGAAGCTCATTTTCCAAAACAGTAACCTTATTTTTATTATATAACTTTTCACACAAATTAGGGATTAAAAAATATTTGTCTATTTGATATTAGTTTGTTTTATAAAAATTAAAAAAACAGAAAAAACAAGTGACTCAAAAAGGAGCCCTGAGGTACATCATAAACAAGTGGACTTTAAGAGTACTTGTGATTTGAAGAATGATAAAATATGATGATGAAACCACTGTAAGGTACACTGCTGGTCATCTGTATAAAAGGCTGAGGATAGTTCAAGCACCAGCAGGACAGTAAAGTTATCTATTGGATGTTTATATAATAAGTAAAATAGATTTTTTTCGAGAGAAGGATACATAAAAAAATAGAATAAAGAATTAAATCTCAGGTCGATGAATCTGAAAATGAAAGGAATCTCTGTACATTGTAGAATAGTAATATAAAAGTATTTTAGATTTTGAACCAGAAAGGATCAAATACAGTCCAAAATCCCTGAAACTGTTAAATAAACCTTTATTTTAGCCATATCAGAAGCTGTGAAGCAGATTTCTCTTCAGCTTATTAGACACTGTCGCTGTTTTCTACATACTGTAAATTTCCTAAATGACTAAACAAATAACATAAATGAAATGTATTGTTTTTTACTGAGTGCAGATATCTTTTTAACGACATACTCCCCACTTTGAAACAATGAAAAATCAGAAGGAAAATGGGGTAAAAGAAACAGTAAGGCATCAGTCCTGAAATGTTTTCATTAAACACCACTCCAGTCACAGTGATAGAATCACTACAGGAAAAACTAGACTGGTGTTAGTAAACAATCCTTTATAAAAAATAGCAAAATTTCCAGTAAACCATTCCTTATACAACCTATGAGACAGATACAGTCAAGTGGCACCATTTAACTCTAACTCACTTCAGGTTTAGTGACCAGTTGTCTCCCATGCACTGTAAAAAAAACTTTCATGGAGCTAGTGATTGTCATGTTCTGAAAGCTTTATTATCTATTTCATTTTTACAGATAAAGAGTCCTTAAATCTGGGTAAAAGACTGTAGCCAGTTTTATACCATCCTGCTTTGGCTCCTAAAGTTTTGTTGGAAATCATGTCAAAAACATGACATGATTTCCAACTATCATCAGTGAACCTATAGTGTTACTAAAGTTACTAAAATACTTTGGTGGTGTGCTCTTGAAATGAGCAAGCCTTGTTTGTGTACTTTATCAAAAAACTGACTTCCCTGTATGTCTGTAAGAAGAGATCAAAGACTAACCCCATTCCCATCAGACCAGCTTTCCTGGATAGTAAAGTTATCATTATACACATTTTTTAAAATCATTGCTTGGCTTCCAGTTCCACAAATTTGTAAAGTGCACGGAAAATCAAACAAAGCTTTAAACTAACATAATTGATTCCACTGTCTTAGTTTCAGTTCTAATTTATAATCTCATTGATGTAACGTGTCTCTACCATGGTTTTCAGTTGTCATCTCTCTTTCCTGATTGTTTTTGTATTCTATTGTATTGCATCTACCACCCCACCGTAGAAAATTTAGGATTTTATTTGGGCATTTCAAAGATTAAATTATAAATATATATGAAAAAATAAACAACTAAAAAATACTTTAATCAATTACAGAGTTCCAAGTATTTTCCTGTCATGATGGAGTGGTTGAAAAGGAATTCAGTCAGTCACCAGAGGCAGATGTCTGAGATAGTGTCTTCTATAAAAATTGCTGCGCTGGAAGAGAGAGTCAAGAAAATACAAAACCAGTCGAAAACCCAGCCCACCCAGTGACTCAGGCAATAGAAAACAGAGGATACAATCTCGGTAATGAAACTGAAATGGGTCTGTCTGACAATGAACAAAGAAACTAACTAGTAGAAGCAGAGTGATCACTGGATGAGTAATAGGTGCAATAATTAACCAAAAAGCTGGAAGCTAAGACCACTAAGGGAGGGACACAAATGCTCATAAAGAGACATCAAACAAAAACATAAAGCAAATACAAAACCAACCCAAACATGTTCAATTTATGATGTTTAACAATGAATGGGAAACTTTTTTATCATGAGCCTACATTGTCTTTAGGAAAAACTTTCAGAAATATTAACCTCAGTAGTTTTGAGTTTAGGTGCTAAAGTTTTCTTCTGTTAAGTTTCTAATCTATTGCTGAGCTACATTTTTCAGCTACAACTTCTACTCTAACGATAAATATATCTAAAAAGTAACTTTGCCAGGTTGGAACTTCTTCGTTGCCAGGAATATTCAGGCAATGCCTTCTTTAGTGTTACAGTAAAAAAATATTGAGGTACTAAAGAGTGGAAGTGATTACGGAATCATTACACAACCTCTCTAATGTGAGGTAAATTAGATAGCTTTTAAGCAGAAAGGTAACACATGGGAGAAACTGACTGCCAAGGCACACGGAAATTGTGGCAACATCCTCACAGACTGGTAGAACAAGCAAAATAAATATTAGCGTGTTGTCTCACTTTTGCGTGGCTGCTCCAGCACTTACTCTACAATCTGTCTGTCTTCAGCGTTTTACCGACAGACTGTTCCCTTTTCTACACCCCGGCTGAGGTTTCCACTTCTCACCCTGGGAGGAATAAAGTCTCAGACATTCTGTAATTGTCCTCGAGGCCGGGCTGGACATTTCCACCAAGGCTAGAAGTCGAAGTGGAACAAACGGCACATTCTAGTATATGGAAATGATATTTGTGGTGTTCGGTGGCAGCCAGCATGGGCTCCTTCCAATTTTAAAATGTAAGATTTCAGCATCTGCGTGAGTCTTTATTACTGATCTTTGCAGAGGCTTTGGCTGACTCCAGGTGGCTTTAAGACGCGTCAGTGTGTTGTGCTCCTTGCATGTCTGAGAAGATAACCCTGTGTCAAACTCCCCTCCTGTTTTGCTGTGGCATTTATGATTGAATCTCGCTGAGGTTCTGACTTTCAGAGATTTATTAATGTAAGACAGCCCTGAGGAGCCAAGTTGGAGGTTTCTGTTCACCATGTTCTTATTTTACTGTACACAGTGGTATTTTAAAATGGAACTGAAAGGAAACAGGGTAGTAAAACTGTCAATGTGCTTTAGATTCATCATAAATCTTTAATTAACGAGGAAGATGGCTTTATTATTTCTTTAGTTGTTGGACTCTGTTGTTTCTCTTTATGAAGCATGATGTGTATAACATCTTAACTTGTTTGCCATTCCTATGGTATCCCACAAAGCCAAACATTTCTTACCCATGCTGTAGATGAAGTTGGCCTCTGCTTCAGAGGAAGAGGCTGGAGAGACAACATCTCGGTCACATTCATTGGAGCCGAATGATTGGGAGAGACACCTCTTTCCGCAAGCAGAGGCAATGGTGTCGGCCTTTGCTGCCATCACGTGCCGCAGGGTGTCGTTCAGGTAGCGATTCAGTAAGCTGCTCTTGTACTTTGACGGAGGAGACGTGTTGTCGTCATCATTGGAGCAGTCTGCCCTGGCAAGGATGCTGACCTGTTTGTCAAGCAGGCTGTGGTGGTAAGAAGGCCCACCAAAGTTTGATTGGCCGATAGGCGTCATTAAAGTGCACTCTTCGTCTAGAGCAAAGGAAACAAAACTGTCACTGCAAATTCTAATTATCAAGAGAGTTTTATTGGGCATAGTAAAAGATCTAAATCCAGTTCTTGGAATTTTCTTGATTAGTGAAATGAGAAGTGAAAACTATGTTGAACCTTTAAAGTTACGCTTACCCTCCGAGTCCGTATCATCACTGCACACACTCAGCCTCTCAGCGTTTCCCTGGATGTATTTATTGTAGAGTTTGATCCTCAGTGCCCAGCTCAGGTCTGGCTGCCTCACTGTGTTCTTCAGCCTTCGCCGAGCATTTGCAAACCAATTTGAAACCTTCCACAGACATCATCTGATCAATTAACATAATCAGCCTTACAAAACATAAGCATTGCAGTTCCTTTGGTGAGGCTCACCTGCACTAGTGTCATATGCGAACCCAGAGCTAGCAGAACTTTTTCAGTTTTTGTTGGGTAGGGGTTGTCCCGGTGCTTGTACAACCAATGTTTCAACGGCCGAGCCATGTCCTGCAGAACCTGCCTCTTGTGGCGAGCTTTCACCCCACTGAGATGAGACCTGGGGGAGCTACAAGACAAATAATATATGCAGTACAGTTTTCTTGGTTTATGTTGTAATACCCATAAATCAGACCAGATCACATTTTTGAGGTCAGAAATCACAATACTTACTAAAAGAACTAATCAACAAGTTTCTTACCTGCATCTTCTGTACTTTAAGGCAGCGCTTTTGTCAGTCGGCTGCATGGCTGGGCTCTGTCTGTCTGTTAAACGCGTCTGTTGTGAGTCTGCACAGTTCAGCTCACTCCTTTCATCAGCTCTCCTACAGTTTTCCAAAAGAAGCTGAGCATCAGTCTTCATTGGAGCAAATGTGTCCATTCTTTAACATGCAGAGTTTCTCCTCAGTCAACAGGTGCATCAGCAGACTCCCAAAGACATCCAGAAACTGTAGATCCCCATTCCTTATAAATCTGATGTACAAACAAAATGTTGTCAAAAATGTAAATTATGTCCTCTATTTTCTTTTAGTCTCAAGAGCAAATAAATACAGAACCTTACCAGGGAATAATGTTAGAAAAGTTAGATGATGTTGTCTGGTTTAACTGATCTGTCTGGGAAGAGTTCAAATAACATCCAGCTCTGCTCCCTATTGGTGTTTACAACATCCAATCGCCTCACTGCAAGAAAACCCTTGCAGAGTCCTTCCTCACAGAGTCCTGCAGCGGTACCTTGGGATGTGAAAATGATTCCACTCCAAAGAATGTCTGCAAACTAGTCATTAGATTTTTTAGAAAGTGATTCTGTCAGTTTGTGCGACGCTGCTGAAGCATGGTCTCATGTTTTTAGCTTGAGCTGCATGATTTTTGTGGATCTTGCGGTATCACTAAGAATGGTGTCAGCAAATAATAATCCATGTTTTATCAGGGGATTCTGGAAACTTATGAGCATAATTACATGGTTCCTAAAAACCAGCAGAGCCACTAAACGACGGCCTATGTCAGACAGGAAATCCTGCTGTTTTTGGGACTTCACAATGGATTTCAGTGAAAACCAGCTGTTCAGAAAGGCACCACTTTAAGCTTGTAGATACATTTAATTAGGATCACATGTGTGCCTCCTTAACAGTAGTAACAATGTGATCATAAACAATCCAATGATGACAAACACATATGTTTATGCTTATCTCATATTGTAACCAGAGCTGGGTTAGAATTCATCTAATTATCTTCGTCCTGACATTTAAAATGGTTATGTGCATTTTAATGACTTTCCCATGCAAGCTTACAGCATACAGTCCATTGCAAAAGTAATTTAAAGAATAAAGTTTTTATTTATTCCTCTTTGCAAATCATTTCCAGCCCAGTCAGATTGAATATAAAGTAACTGTGGACAGCAATGTCAAAGTCTTGCCAAAGACACTAAACTGGATTCAGGTCTGGACTTTGACTGGGCTATTTAAACACATTCATTTGTTCGGATCTAAATCATTGCATTGTATCTCTGGCTGTATGTCTGGTTGCTTGTCCTGCTACAAGGCACATCTCAGGTAACCCTACGTTTTATTTAGGGGCACACCACACTTATCAGATTTTCATTTGTAAAAAGAATTGAGACGCATTTATCATTTTTCTTCCACTTGAAAATAATGCACAACTCTGATTTGATCTATCACATAAAACACAGGAAAATTACCTTGAAGTTTGTCTTTGTCAGGTAACAATATGTGAAAAAAGTCAAAAGGGGTATGAATACTTCTGCAAGGCACTGTAATTATTTTTGTAAACTAGATTTTCTTTAAATTATGGCTCAAATTCAAGTAGCACTCATTCAACATACTTAAAGACAAATGTCTTTTCCAAGTTTATAATTCAACAGTTTCAATGGGCAGGTTGAATTTTAGTGCTTTCAAAGCTGAAAACCACCTGGAACAGAAGCACCTCCGGTAGGTGCAGTAAATTCCTCGCTCACATTCCTTAGCAGCGGCTGGAGAACGCTCACATGCTATCACACACCATTTAGCCTTGTCCCTCTGTGATCTGCTCAACGGCAAGACTGTTGATATTAGCAGTAACACACCGACCGTCAGCAGCCAGGAGACTTATAAAAACGTGGGGGAAGGACAGACATTCTGCTTTGTTTGGATTATTTGCCACTCATTTCTGTGTTCAGTGTTTGCCTTACAGGTTCACAAACTCCAGGCCCATTCTAAGAGCCAAACATGTAGCTAGTACACACCAGTGAGATGGTTTCTTAAACATGCCTTGTTGTCATAAGCTTTCCATAATATTACATGTAGACTTTGCTGACTAGCAGCTAGGAAGGACACTGCCTGAAATCAAGGCTGAGGCCATGTATAGTTGAATGTTAAAGGCTTTTGTGGTATGTACAAGAGCAAAGCGTTGTGTCACGGTTATGTGTCTGTTACTGCTTGAAAATTCTATTTCTTTTGTGATTACCTACCAGCTTCCAGCTTACTTGATGCACCAAATGAGTTGTAGCACACATAAATGCGGAAAATGTCATTAAAGACTTCCTACATGATTTTAAACCAGGCATGGACTTGTCACAAGGCTCCAAGCTGACCAAGGTTTTAAAAAAATTACAGTTTGGAAAACTACTTTAATTTCCCTAATACCATTCATACAGGTAATGAGATTTCCGAGAAAGTGCAGGAGTGACAGGAGTTTTTTTTTTCCAGCTCCATGGAGCAAAGAGTAACTGCCCTTTACCCAAGTGTTGCTGGGCACTGCCAATCAACTGGCTGAAGGAAGATTCCTATCCTTTACTTGCACAAATACCGCTGTGTGGAAATGTTTGATTGAAAAAACATGAACAGTCATGGTGAGGAAAATAAAACAGCATCACACTTACCTAGATAATGCTGTTTAAAACAATTTCAAACTATTTGTGGAATATCTGTTAAACAGTTGACTGCAGGCTCTACCTAACCAAAGCAACTAGCTAATAGCTTTTTATACTTGTGTAACTTTATGAAGATCACAAGGGCAGAAAGTATAATATTCTGCTCTATAATAACCTAAAAACAATACTTCATTTTGGTTTGTTCTGTATATTTGCTCAAAATTATGTATACAAGTTAAAATATCAATAAACAAATGTTACAAATAACAAACTTCAAACTGGGGTATTTTCCCTCAAGGTTATCAAACCATGAGAATCATATTTTGACCCAGGCCTAGTCTAAACATAAGTAAATGCACCTTCTGTAGAACTTCAGTTCCTGTCATGTCTATGAAATATGCATGTTGCTTTTGTACAGTGTTGCTGTATGGATGAAGGGTGTAATATTTAGTGCTCTGCTCCCTCAGGATGTGGTACATTACTTTTGCCATTCGTCACCCTCTCATTTTATTTTTTTTTCATACCTCTTACTGCCTGAATTATCTAAAAAATAAATTGTGTAAAAAAATACACATCCATCCATTTTCTACACCCGCTTCTTCCAAAGAGGGTTGCTGGGGAGCCAATCTCCAGCTGTCTACAGGCGGGGTACACCCTGGTCACCCACAGGTCGCCAGTGCATCGCAGGCAACACACAGGACAAACAACCATGCACACCTAAGGGCAATTTAGAGGGACCAATTTACCTAACAGTCATGTTTTTGGACCGTGGGAGAAAAAGCCAGAGTACCTCGAGAGAACCTACGCATACATGGGGAGAACATGCAAACTCCATGCAGAAAGACCGCCAGGGAGTCGAGATATATGTATGATGCAAATTATTGACATTACATATAACATCATAGTAATTGAACAAATTCCCCAGTTTCAGGTATAAATATTATTTTATTGATTGTGCTATTGCAAAACAGGGCTTTGAAATTGAATTACAACATATGCTTCAGTACAGTCCATTCTGGTATACTTGAAAATCCCTTTCAGATGTCATTTAAACTATGACCACTAAATGACTAGTGATTGAGGTGATTTTTGCAACTATAGTCTAAAAGATGTTAATAATCTGGAGATGAACGTTCAATGGCTTGTAGCCTATGACTGTACCCAGGTGGTCAAATAATGCTTAGCTGAATAAATCAGGAAGTAGGTCAGAGGACATCAGAATGAGCCACGCTGGCCCTTTGGCGTTCTAAGGTTATGAGCAACCAGATGTTACTTTTTAGCAGAGCAGATTGAGTGTCTGCATAGTTTAACATGAGATTAGGTAATGCTATTACTGGTTCATTGCTGCAACATTTAAGTAGCACTCGGTGTCAATTTTGTTGCAGTGGGATATGTTATGTGTTGTACATATGCCATCTCAGAGGGCTGGTGCTCATTCAGCAGAATTTTTTCCATATGTCCAAAACATTCAAGGCTTTTTTAGTCATGAAATTATGTATACCTCAGTATCAGATGCATGGAGGGAAAAATGTAGATGTTATTTACATATAGCTTTACTTCTTTATACATCACTGAAAAGCTTGGCAGATACTTACTAGCTTGATTTGACTATAGAAATCTTAGCAGGTGATTGGATTTATGAATACCTATGTATCATTTAGACGTAAACTTTGATGATCTGGTGTTTTAACAGTTTACAGTTAGCATTGTTGGTTTAGTGTGAGTAAAAAGGACCTAAATGCAGGCTTAAAAGAATGTAGATGACATGCAATAAAAACTTGATATAATAAATTAAAAAACTAAAACCAAGAAGAAACCAGGCAACAAGAATGAAAATGTCAAAACTTGAAATAGAAAGAAAAACATTAAAATCTAATCTGATTCCCTGGCATTAATCTCCCGAGTAATGATTAATTCATCTCAGTTTGGTTAATCTTTTCAAGACATCTGCACAAATTTGGCATTGTGTTTGTTTCTCTGTAGATATAGTAAATAGGTTTCATTATTTATTTTAAACTGATAAATACATTTGCTATAATCATGAAACTCCTGATTTAACTTAGACCACACAGTTTGGACCACATATTAGCTAATGGAAGTCGAAATGTGTTTAAAAAAATAGCAAAAATAGTTTGACTGTATTGCTTTTGCATAGAGAGCCTAACTAAAAGCAATAATACTTCTAATAAATTGTATCACATTGAGTCTTTCAAACACGCAACGTTGTACAACCTCCTTTACTGAACATGTAGCTACAGTATTTAAGGTCCAAAATGCATCGACATGCTTTGTTATTAGCTTGTATTGCTGATAATAGTTAGCCTGATTATTGAGCATATAATTCCCACAAGTTGTACTTGTAGCACAGCTGGTGAATCATGGGTTTAACATATACTGGTTGTTTAAAACATACATATACTTTTTAAGATAAAGACAATGTTCAACATTCACTGTATTTATGTTAGCACACATAAAACAGATGAAATGATCCAAGACCTGTTGACATGATACATCTTTTGCAACGTTTGATGTGGGAGGTGTAGTGAACATAAAACGGTGGGTTTTGGTTGGATCACGCCAATGTCTTTAATGGCATTGTTATGATCTCAGAGGGTGCCTGCAGATTCTCAGTGCGGTGATGAAATTATACTGCCACGGTTTTGGTTAAGGCTGGACTTTGGGCTTGGCACAAGCCTGACTGCTCACTTGAAAGTCTGTTCGCATGTGTTGTAGAAATGGAGCAACTTGTCTGCATGCTTTGCTGCCATCTTTCTGGTTTAACCAGTTATACTGAAATAACAGTCTTTTCATCCCTGCAGCAGCACTCCACCTTCACAGTCAGTTTTTATGACCGGTCATAATTTCTCTCTGTAAAACTGTGATGGCCCAAGTCTCTTGAGAGTCATCACCATTTCCCTGCATGATACTGCGCTCCCTTATCCACAAACATCACATAAGGCAGATTAACACCCTGTCACACCTAATAGAGTTACACCAACAAAGAGAAAGGAAACCCCACAACTTTTACAGGAATGTAGCTATAATTAAGTACCAACTGAAGATGAGAAAACAATCTTTGGAGCCTTTGCAGTTGGGATTTTCAGGTTTAGGGTATACGAGTACTGCCAAAAAAAAAAAAACAGTACAGGCTTGGCGTGGCAAACAGTCATGGAAAGACTTGGCATGAGAACAGTATGTATCTGCAAGGAGTAAACGGAACAGCAGTGTGTATAAAGGGCATGACACAGGAGGGAACGGAGAAACTGATTGGCATGAAACAGGTGGGCCAGATGAAGCTGATTATAGGCTGACTGTGGCAAGGAGCGGTAACCAAAACATGAATGAGCTGAACAGAGATGCACAGAAACGATCTGACCAAAGGAAAATCTTACAAATTTAACAGAACATAAAATGCACCATAAATAGAAGAAGTAGGAAACTAAACGTAAAGGAATGAACTAAAGCACCCCCTGGATAACATAAACAATAATTAGAGACAAGACAAAACAAAACTCAAACACCTTAAAATCATGACAAATACAGTCCAATCTTCATTTCTTTCCATAGATGTTCAGTTGGATACAGCCAGGTCATTGACTGGGCCATTGTAGAAGTTTTACTTTCTTTCTCTGAAACTAATTAAGGGTTTCCTTGGCTTTGTGTTTGGGACCATTATTTTGTTTGGAAATCCACACTCATTTAATCATTAGAGTCTAATGAAGAATATTTCTCCATTTATTCTTCTTTCAGTTATATCAGGTCAGCCAGTAGCAAATGCTGTAAGACAGCCCACACTAAGGTGATTGCATCTGCAAATTTCAGTTTGGCAAGATGTTTTTGAGGTGATGAGCAGAAACATTCTTCTTCCAAACATGGTGTGTGAAGTAACATCCAAATAAGTGCATAAAGCCCATTGCGGTTGAGTCCATTACTTATTGTTTTTATGGGTAAACTGTACTTCCTATTTCCAGGTCTTTCTGAAGCTCTCTGTAAGTTCACCTTGGCTGTGTTGGTCAACTCTTTTGATTATGCTTTTGACTCCTCGAACAAAAATCTTACAAAGGAACCAAACCATATCTAGTTTATGGCGAAATGATGTTCTATGTACCTTTAAATTGCGATTCCAACAGAGCTTGCTGGAAGATTCAAAAGGTTTACAAAGGCAGCTGTAACCACTGCCATTATTGTTTTTTGCAACAGTAAAACTTTTTTGTGAAAATTATTTTGCTTTCACCAATAGTATTAGTCTGTTAAATACTTAAATCAACCACTATAGGCCATAGGTAAATAATAAACCAACCTAAATGAATTTGCACATAGCAGCAGGAATGATTTCTTAACACTGACAGATTTCATCATGTTTCTTGGCTTTCTATGGCTTTTTGCACATCCTTTCTTTATGTGTTCAAGGCCTTTTTGTCTGTACCGTTCCAGTTTTTTACCCATATCTTCATTTATGGAATACTTTGCTTTGATTTCTTGTATGTGTGGGTTATTTGGGTTATTGCTGACATCTGGTGTCAATTTTTCAGTTGCTTCATTAGGAAAACTGTATTTAAATTAAGTGAAATGTTTATTTATTACTTATTTTTCCAACTGAATATAGCTACTTTGTTTAATATAAAAGTTATATGTTTATGTTTTAATTGACACACAACAAATTAATGTTGGTTAAGAACCTTCTGTGCATGATATCTGCTATGGGTTATACATACTATAATTCACAGCATTTGCCCCTGTTAAATAAAAACAAATAAGTATTCATTCATTCATTCATTTTCTATAGCACTTATTCCATAGTGGGTCACAGGGGAGCTGGTGCCTATCTCCACCAGTCAACAGGGTCCAAAAACAAGTAAGTAAATAAATTATTTTCCCCCTAAACTAACAGGCCAAGCAAGGAGAGGAATAAGAAATCAGAAAAGCAGCCTAGATCCCCATGGTAACTCTGGGGGAGCTGCAAAGATCCACAGCTCAGATGGAGAGATCTGTTAATAGGAGAACTATTAGTTGTTCACCCCACAAATCTTGTGTTTGGTGGAAAACTAACACTCCACATCACCCTGAACACACCATACCTTGTGTGAAACACGGTTGTAGCAGCATCAAGGGAATATTTTTCTTCAGCTGATTAGAGTGGATGGGAGTTCATCTGTATCTTCCAGCTGGCACATGCACAAACAGCACTAGAATGGAATGGTTTGGATTAGAGCCTTGGTGTATGCATGTAAGGGGTGTGTATGGTCCAGTGTTCTGGATCTGCTGCATTGGAATGTCTGATATTTTTTTTATTTCCAGCAAATTATGTGGCGCTCTACACCTTGTACACTACAAATGCACTTTGCACCTGATGTTACTTCATCATTTGAATCTTGTATGTATTTTTATATATAATAAACTTGTTATATGTGTCTGCTAAGGCACAATAGATGAAAGCTGTTTTTCTAACACTGGCATATTCAAATCTGTAACCTCTTAGTAATGTAAAACAAACTGTGTGTGTGTGTCTTTCTAATAAATACATAAAATTAAATTAAAGCCATTTCATGGTTTATAATGGGCCAGCCAAAATCCAGTCCTAATATAAAACAGAGATTCTGTGCTAAAACCTGAAAACTTATGTTCACAGATGCTCTGAATCGATATTTTGCAAAAACACAAAAATGTCCGTTTTTAGATGTGAAAACTAATATATACCATCAAAATACTTGCAGCTGCAAATGCATCAAGAGGTGTTTTTAACATGAGGAAATATGAAAACGGAGCCTGTATGCCTTTGCAAGACACTGTTTGCTTCATCCCCGATCTATTATTATTTTCATGTTTGTCTGTGTTTTCTCCAGCACATAGCTGGCAAAAAGCCTCACTGACTGCTACTAATGTTTCACTGGTGTACATTACAGTTAATTGAAGTGCAGCAGCTGTCAGAATGATTCCATGCTGATGTTTGCAACTTGGCAGTAAAGGACGACACTCAGCCACAAACTTTTTACTGGATTATTATTTTTTTCTTCTTCGCAAGTTATGTCAGCTAAGTGCCAACAGAGAAAGTCAATCTGAGACAACTGGAGAAACCATTAGGAAGAGAGGGATATGGAATTATCAAACTGGATGGCCAATGAAAAAAAACTACAGAAGCTGGGAATCATGAGAACAAATTAAAATGTGAAAATTAATAATTAAATGTACTTAATCCAAACGTAATACTTATACACTCCAGGGCTTAGTATGCATCACTTTTAAAAAGACAATGTGAAAACAAGCTTTAAAAGGTGATTTAAGGAACATCTGATGTAACTGTAAATGATCCCCATTCAAATCCAATCAGTCAAACTGCTGCAGCTTCTCCACGCGTTTGTTGGTGTGGAGCGCATCCATGATGCAGGAACCCACTGGACGTCTGACTCGTCCATCTTCTCGAGGCTGGCTTTCAGCTCTCTGAATGCCACAGCGATGTCTCCATTGACAATAACTGTGTCAGACAGGTGACCATACTGGCTGTCCAACATTTCAGCCTGGTCAATTATGTCCTCAAAATCCTCCTCCTGTGAACCCAAAAAAAAAAACTAATTCTGCATCTAAAAAAGAAGGTTAAATAGAAATCCTCATTTAGGTAAGCATGGCATACCGGTTACAGGGATAGTAAAAAGAAAGCACACCCTTCATTCTGGTTTTTACCTATTAGGATATATAAAACATTTTAGCCAGCTCTTCTTTACAACATTACTTCATTGCTTGTATGACCCAATTTGGACCAAGTCAAGTTTATTTATATAGCGCTTTTCAGCAACAAGGCACTCAAAGCGCTGTACATGAGGAAAAACATTACAATGATAAGGAAAATCAAACACAAAATAAAACAAATCAAATGACATTAATAATCCTTGGGAGTTTACTGGTAAGAGCTGGTTCTAATCCAATCTTTCTAATAGAGGTAATTAGCTCATTAAGTCCTCTGTGGTAAGGAATTCATCCTGTGCTAGAAGAAAAATGATAATATTAATCCTTGAGGTCGCTGGTATGAGGCAGTTGTGGTCCCGTCATTCAAATAAGCTGGGTCACTGGTATAAAACAGTTTTAGTCCATACTTTTTTAATACTAATAATGTTTGGCTTTCACTGGTATGAAATTGTTATAATACAATCCTTCTAAGAAATCTAAAAATCTTTGGTCATTGGTGTAAAAACAGCTTTGGTCAAATTTTCATATGCTAGTAATATTTAGCTGTTGCTGGAAATCCTCCTGAGAAATCTGAAAATCTATGAAAAGTAATGAAATCGTACATTTAGGTAAAGTAAGATAGAAAACCTCAGCAGGGGTAAGCAACACTCACATACGTAAAGATTTACAGCAACACATATACTAAACAACATCATGCAGGGGATCCGGTGAAGGCGGTGTGAGGGGGTGCATATGTTTATCTTGGGCATGTGTGTGTGTGCATGTCAGTGTGTGCAAAGTAAGTCCATGAAGCACAGTCACAGAGGCCAATGTCCTTGATGGTACGATGGAAAGTTCATCAACCGCCACACAGTTCTGAGCAGGTCCACAGGTGTCCTCAGGGAAGGAAGGGCGCAGAGGGAGCAGAGCATCTTGTTTACATAACATCCAGGAGAAGTTGAAGATAGCCAGCCTTGAGAGTCTTGCTGGTGCTTCTCAATTGCGAATCCAAACAGCCAAATTCCAGGTCCTTTCCGCCAGATCCGAGCAAACAACTTTCTCCATGATTTATCCCGTTTCACCCCTGAGTGCAGGAACCACAACCTGCCTGCGATCCTGTGTAAGGATCACATCCAGCCTGCGATGCAGCTCACATAACATCTCAGTCTGAGTGTTGATTGCTCTGTAGATCCCATCATACATGCCTGGCAGCCTTACAATGGCCAGAACAGCTGCTGACGTTTTCCGAATTTCTCGATATGCCAGGTAACCGCCGACTCCAAAAAGCAGAAATCCTGATATCAAACATCCAATTATATACACATCTTTGACATCCTCGACTGACAATATCGACAAACACACAATCCTCCACTTCTGCCAGGGGTCCATCGTGTATACGGAGAAAAATGTCCCATCTGGACAAGAGGGTTCCCCTTCACCCTGTCTTCTCGTCGAGAACATTTGATCAATTGCATTGAGGGACCAGCTGACCAAATCGATAACTCAGAATTTGGAAAATATGCAAAGAGAGGCTCCAAAAAAGAAAGACAAGACACAGAGCTAAAGCAGGGCAGATATGGGAGGGTCCGGGAGACAGAGAAAAAGCGTCCTCCTCCACCGAGAGCAGAAAGAAAAATACCAGGCCTTGGCTGTCTTAGGGTGACCCTAAACTTCATGGTTCACTCAGTGATTATCAGGTCTGGTGGCTGCAGGACAAGCCTAAAACATCACTTCTCCACCAACGTGATTGACAGTTAATGTGACAAGTTTCTGTCAATATGCTGTATTTGGTTTTTGTCAAATCTTAATCTGTTTTTAGAGTGATAAAACCCTCTTCTGGCAACCCCTCCAAACAGGGCATAATGGTTCAGTCTTTTTCCAGTTGTTGTCTCATGAACTTTAACTGAAGTTTGTAAAGTCTGAGATACACATCCAGGCCAATAACAATTGTTTCTCTGATTTCATTGTTAACACCTTTCCGTCTTGGTGTTGTGTTAAAACACATCTGTTTGCTCCAGACCAGCAACCAACTAAAACCCCCTGCTTTTATAGAGGTGCTTGGCTGATGCTTTCTCTTTTGAATTATCTGGAAGCAACAAGGTGGTACTTTGTTTTTCACATGGTTACATGGTTTTTCAGTTTTGACCTTCATTTTGTTTAATAAATAAAGAAAGTGGTGGAATCTGTAGTGTGTTTTGTGGATTTCTTTTTACCATGACTGCATATTGATCACTGTGCATTTTTTTAAGCGTTATGCCATTAAGGTGAACTGCTCCCTTGTAATCTTCCTGGCAGCCCTTGTGGGAATTTTAGCACCTTTGAAGAGGCTGTTTTAGAATAACCTACAATACTGAAATACAACAGGATACAAAAGCATGACCATGGAGCTGCACTGACCGAGGCATACCACCTAGTTAGATGCTCAGAGTAGATGTTTCTCTAGCCGAGGGACAGGGAACCTGGTCCAAGTTCAAGAAAACCAGTTTAAGGGTGGAAAAGACTTGAGACTGGGGCATACAGTCACAGCTAGAATGGAATGACTTGGATCAAAGTATATTTATTTGTTTGAATGGCCAAATAAAAGTCCAGATCTAAATCTAAATGGAAATCTGTGGCATAACTTAAAATTTACTGATCAATGATGCTCTGAAGGATAACAGGCAGGATGGTGCCTGTCTCCAGTATAGACAATGGATGGATGAATCTGACTGAATTTGAGCTATTTCGCAAAGAACAGGTAATGCTTCAGTTTCTAGATGTTCACAGCTGGTATAAACATACCTCAAAACGCTCCTATGATTGCACCACAAGGTGGTTTTAACAAACTATAGAATCAAATAAAAAAACCCACACCACTCGTTTTAGAGTTGTATTTGTAAAAAAAGTATGTAAACAATGTATGCTTTTCCTTCAAGTTCATAATAATGCACTTTATGTTGGTCTATTACATTAAGTGTCAATAATATACACTATGTCTCACAAAGCACTTTCCATACGACTTTCAGCATACGACTTTGTCTTGTACTGTAACTTTAAGGCATTATTATGGGCTCCAGATATGAAAGTGTGTGCTTTAAGCTTAATAGCCTGTTGCATCTATTGCCTCTTTTCTATTCACCGTTCCAGCGCCGTAAGGCTCCATTCTGCTCGACTGCATTCTACTCAGCATGAAAACTATTGGGTTTCAATTGACAGCTGGAGGTCAGACTTCAAGTCAGCGCCATGTGCTGTGCAAAGTAAAATCACTGACCTCTTAAAACAGCAAGGTTTCAATGTCCAGACCAACTTCCCGTCCACAACTCGCATAACAATGGACATGAATTGTCTCTAAGATTTTGAACCACCTCTACGGATTTCGGTTTGACCCACTCTGGCCATTGTGATCCTTAATATTTTTGTAGTGGTTCTTGAGGTTTTTAGTACGTTTATCACACATTGTGGCACTGCCACAATGTGTGGTAAAACCCATGACTTGTCATTCTCCCCGCAACCTTGGCAAACACCTTCTCATTTCTCCTTGCCTCATCGAGCTCCCGCTGAATATCGCAGTCAGACTGATACAGCTGTCTATGTGAATGGCCAATCAGCTTCACAATCAATTTCAGCCCTGCTCAGCCCCAGTGGGACCTGCTGCCAAGCAGGTACCCAAAAGTATGTATCGCGTTGGATAAGACAGTAATTGAAACAGTTGCAAAACTGGCTGAGTGGAGTGGAGCTGATCAAAGTAGCCCAAGGAAAAGGGGCATACTGACGCTCTTATTATGAAAGAAATAAGGGTGCAAGAAGGGAAGCTGTCCTCAAGTTGCCCTGCTGTGTTGACAAAGTTGGTTAATAAAGACTTCTATCAAGCTAGGCGACAACAGCTGGTTACAAAAGCCTCCACTACTTTTAAATTGATTATGCAGCAATATTTTGTGTAACCGGTAGAAAACAGAATTGGGAACAAAGTGACAAAACATACACTGATTTGTTAAGACTGTGATACCATGGCTGGCCAACCATTACCCTCTAACAAAGCTAGCAGTTAATATCTGCTTCAAAGCCACCTATTAGTGCTAAGCTAAAGGACTGCCCCACCACTCCACCCACAAGATAGCTAACTGTACTGACAAGTAATTACATATATTATTAGATGCCCTTCAGATTTGCAGAAAAGAAAATAACCATCTTTGTGTCAGTAATACTCAGGATGAAATGTGAACAAACAAGCATACTCACTGAAAACATCCTGACTTGCTTACTATCTTCATCACAGACAAATTTAGCCCTCCGCCTGGTGAGGCGAAGCTCTTCAATCCTTGGGGGTTTCACAAACACCACGTATGGTTTGAATTCAGAATTGTACACATGCTTTATTTTCTGTAGTGGGGAAAAAAAAACAGAAAAAGGACAAGGTCCGACATAAACGGGGAAGTATGGTACAATGAGAAAGAATGGTTTGTCCTTTTTTTTTGACTATAGATGTGATTTAAACGCTGTAAAACAGAAGAGATTGCAAACTTGTGGGGAACAATGTTACTATTATTTCAAATAAGGGTTGCTATAAATTTCCTTTTTGTAAGTTTTATACAGCAAAACGTTATCCTTAATTAGGGTGGGAGTAAAATAATAAAACTGCAGGTAACTTTAATTTATAGCTGAAACACACCAGCAAAAAAACAATTTATAAAGCACAGTGTTAAATGATACAGCCCACGGTGCCATGCAAAAGAATTAATACTCCTTAAACTTTCTCATATTTTCTCAGGCTCCTCAGATTTAATACTTTGTAGAACCACTTTGTGCAATTACAGCTGTGCGTACCTACCAGCGTTGCATATTTAGAGATTTAAAAAAATCCCGTTCTTCATTACACAGTAGCCCAAACTCTGTCAGATTGAATGGAAAGAGTCAATGAGCATATTTTCTATGTCTTGTGAGAGATTCTCAGTTGAATTTAGGTCTGGACTTTGACTGGGCCATTTTACACATGGATATGCAGTGATCTAAACTCCTGGTTCTCAAACTGTGGTACAAGTACCGATGGTGGTCCTTGGGCTGCACATAGTGGTAGTCAGAATATATTGTTTGGTTAAAAAAATGTAGCTACTTATCTGGTGTTTCGTTTACCTCTGAAGTGGAATCTGACCTCTGGGAATGCTATGAAACCCGACCTAACTATCTTACAGTTTAATGTTGGAAGCAAGGTGGGGTTTGGTAATGGATGTCCTTTATGACCATAGAACTTAGTAACTACCACACCTGACACAAACTAATGTTATTGTATTTCATTGCATTTTGTTTCTGTCATACACTGTAGTAATGAGATACAAAATTTCAGAAAAAAAGTGTTTTTGTTTTGTTTTGCCATAATTATTTCTCAGTCTAATATTCAAAGGAAGCCATATTGGATTTTTCGGTCAGGGTTGGTGAGAACCCTATTACTGACATCTGGGGACCTTTTTGTTAATTTTTCTAATAACAAACTTGTTTTAAATTCTAAAATAGAAAAAGTGAAATGCAAAATTAAGCCACATCCTTCAACTAATTAAATGGTGATGATGGATGAGAATATTTTTGTGCGGCTTTTATGATGTCATTCAACATACTGAAAGTTACAGCCCTACAGCAATAATGTTTGAATATGTGTGTCAAAACAGTGGTATGTGGAAAACCTGTTATTAGCATAGTTAGGACTTGTTATAAACAGTTTGAGTCCACTGATCAAAACCATTTCCTGCTTTATGTTTAGGGTGGCAGTCCTTCTTGAAGATGAATCTTCACCTCTTTCACAGCCCCTATGAGTTTTTTTTTCAGCATTGCCTTCTATTTAGCTCTATCCATCTTCCTATCAACTCCAGTCTGACTAGCTTCCCAGTCCCTACTGAAGAAAAGCATCCCCACAGCATAATGTTGCCACCACCATGTTTCACAATGGGAGTGGGGTGTGTAGGATACTATTTTTGCTCCATACAGAACGTTTTGCATGCGGGTCAGAAAGTTCAGTTTTGATCTCTTCTGACCAGAGTACCATTTTCCAAGTTTTTCATTGTCACCTTAATGGTTTGTAATAACTCTAAATGCAGACTGGGCTTGTTTTGGCTTTCTTTCAGCAATTTCTTTTTAACGATTCTGTTGGTTTATTAATGCTCATTAACACACCTGATTGTAATGTGACAAATTGCTAAAATGTCCAAGTGGTATGAATACTTTTGCAAGGCAGTGTAAGTTATCAAAACTGTGAGACCATGAACAATGAATCATCTTTTTGATGGGTTTATGCTTACACTTGGGTGCACATCCAGGAGGCACACTTTGCCCTCAGCCATCACTCTCTTTACTGAGTCCAGATTTGATCCATAGTAGCTACCTCTGTACTGTCCATATTCTATAAACCTATAGGCATTGAGGCAAGGAGATAACTGGGTAAAAAGGCTTTGAATGGTTGGATAAGAGTGGAATGAGGTAAAAGAGCTCAAGTAAGACTATTTATCCTACACCTGTGGTTGAGGATGAGCTCCTCAAAAGCCTGAACTGATACAAAATGATAATCCACGCCTTCTCTCTCCTGCTTCCTCTTCTCACGTGTTGTGTCTGAAGAATAAAAAGATGGGACAGTTCCCCGTGTTTGCAAAGAGAAGAAATGTTCAAGTGTTCTGTGCTGGAGATTAAGGTTCAAGGTAATGAAACCTCAAGATGTGCAACTTACACGGCACACTGACGCCATAGCGGTCCGGGTCGGAGATCACCAGCCTCCTCTTCAGTTCGTTCAAGCCAACCCCGCTGGGCCCTTGAGACAAGGATCAAAACACAGTATTCTGACTGTGGGTTTTGATTCTCAATAGTGTAGTAATGCTTTCCTTGAGACGAGCCCAACAGTAAATGACACATCTGTCTTCATCATTAGAGAATTAGAAAGCAAATGAGAGTCAGACAGACGGAGCTCTGATTTCATTCTAACAGTGATACTTAAACAGCCTTCTGTCTGTTCAGTGCTTAATGTTCCTACACCCTCTGGAAAATCCATAGCATCATAACTAAATGTACCATCTGCAAAGCAATGCAGTATCCGTGTCACGATAACGTAGGTTGAAGAGGACAGAGCACACACTCACAGGCATTTGTCCAAATGTTCAGTACTGTAGCAGCTGGGATTGTTGCAGAGCCAGATTGCATCAGTCTCTAATGGTGCACAGTCTTAAAGAAAGATTCCTGTCATACCTGCCTTTTCCATCACTAGGCTGCATGAGTTTGATACATAACCAAATATCCAGTTTATGGACTTGCTACTCTTTCACTGCTGATGTGCTCCACAGCTGCTGCGCAGATCTGCAGAGGAGTACCATCAGACTCATTGGATGCTTTCTTTCCAGTTTTAATTTCTTTGTAAGTTACATGATATGCTCTCCGAGGTTAAACGGGTCTTTGGCTTAAAACGAAATGTGTAAGCAATACAAACAACAAGGATATACATCCAGTATGGTCAAACTTTATACATCTGCTCCTGGGTTAGGGATCCTCGGTTTAGCTTTTTCCTGTCTAGAAATCTGATTGCCAATTAGCTATATATTCCCAAATGATGTCCTAGTGATGTATACTGTCAATGAGGATCCTTCACACCCGACAGTAAATGGGAACCTGGAGTCGAAGTAAGCCCCAGCTCAATTAAAAGAGTCTAAATCTAAATCCAAGCTGTCTTAGGTGTTCCAGTTTGATGATAAACCTCTTGGCTGACATCATGAGGGATCTTATTCACAAGCATTTGTCTCTTTCCTCCCATTCAGCTATCTTTTATCTCCTCTCTATCTGACCCTGATTTTGCACCTCTTCAAGTCTTTGCATTTCTTGCCTTCCTGTCTTCCACTTTTAATATTTTTTTTCTTCTTCCACCTCCCCACATTTCTTCCTTCTTCTATTCCCCTCAGTCCTTCTATGACCTTGAGTTGCATCCAATTATGACATTAAAAAGACCTTTGGCTGGGCTCACTGTGGAATTCCCTGTGGAGAGATAGAGCTCAAAAATACACAGAGCAGACCTGCAGGATTGGCAGAGGAGTGAATGTGGGGTTGGACCACTGCATTAATTAAGTGAACACAACATATTTTAAGTCAAAGATTTCTGACACTGTTTATGTGATTCTGATGGGAAAGGATTATTTTTCCGATCAAAAGTGGGCTCATAAATCTTCATCAAGGCATTACATTTTCTTTTGATCAACAACAGGTTGAATATGTTTTATTTAAATAAATAGGATGATGGTGTTTTGCGTTCTTGCATTACCATGAAAGCAGTGGATTGATATAAAGCAGAATTCAACTGACCACAGCACCATGTTTTTTTTCACATAGCTCCACAGTTCCTAAACTTTTACTATACAGTACCTTAGTTCAGTATATCACAAAGCTTGTGCACATCAGATAGAACAATTTTTCACAGTTTTACATACCAATCAGGACAATAAGACGGGGTCTGTCCTTTGGCTCCTTGTGGTAGAGCACCACCTCTATATAGGTAGGGGGACTGATTGCACCATGTACCTCGTAGCTCCACCTCCGTAACTGAGCAGTTTTCCTGGTTCCGCTCCCTTTTCGTCCGAGTCGGAAACTCCTTCTTAGACCAGCTGGGGTAGCAAAGCCAACAATAACCTTTAAATATTGAAGTGTCCGAAAAATTTCTAGAAATCTAAAACTTGCATTATTAGTAATTTTAGCCATGTTGTTTGATGAAACCGTATTCCTCACTTGTACTTTGCAAATATGTGAGCGTACATCTGTTGCTAATTCCACAAGGGTGAAACATTTATTTGCAGTCAAGCTACCTGGTAAATACAGTATAATAGATTTATTTGTTTCTACCATTTCATTTTGTAGCTTTTATGAGAAGCTCTGAACAAAGGGCCAATGCTAAGAGCTCCCTTAAGTTCACAAGCTTGTAGTTAACCTTTTCTTTTGACAGTGTGTTCTTATTGTGTGTTTGATTTGTTCTTGGAGGTCAAGATTTCAGAGTTCTGGGTTAGAAAATCAACTGGAAAGTTCTTTGTCGCTACGTTTCCAAACAAATTTCCAGAATGTTGATGGCTTCTGACCAGCCCAAGGTAAATCCAATATAACCACTGAGCCTATAAAAAAGGTGTGAAAGTTTATTATTTGCATTTCTGACATTTGTACCCTATTAAACCAGTGGCATTTGTCTGTATTGTTTTAATCTAGCATACTACAATGTTATTGGCCTATACAGTTTAATTCACTGAGAATACCAGAGAGGAATAGGCAGTGTGATGCACTGTTGTCTGTAGGAGAGGGGAATAACTTGCTGTAGTTTCTTACCTCCGCGAAGGAGGTTATGTTTTTATTGTTAGTCTGTCTGTCTCTCCGTCTTTTGGCAAAGTAACTCAAAAAGTTATGAACGGATTTGGATGAAATTTATTTTAAGTAGCGAATTAGGACAAGGGACTGATGATTAGATTTTGGTGGTGATGCAAACTACCATCTAGATCTAGGATTTTTTTTGAAGGATTCTTTATCAGTGCCAGACCATGGTGTGGCAACTTGGAATTTCCACATGGTTTGTCATCCTGTTAGTAGCTGACATACAGTGACCAGAAGTCATCCAGAGTATAGCTCATTATTGTAGAAAAAAGCTGACATGCTTCAATGACACTATTGCCTTGGTGGATGTCGACGCTGTCTGAGTGCTTTTTTAGTTTTTCTTATGCCAAGTTCAGTTTTTAAGCTTATAGTCCTCTTAAGTGTCTACAAGAAGTCACAGTATAACAGTTGGTAGCACTGTTGCCTTGCGGCAAGAAGGTCCTGGGTTCGATTCCTGGCCGGGCTTATTTCTGCATGGAGTTTGCATGTTCTCCCCGTGCATACGTGGGTTCTCACCGGGTACTCCGGCTTCCTCCCACAGTCCAAAGACATGCCTGTTAGGTTAATTGGTCACTCTAAATTGCCCTTAGGTGTGTGAATGAGTGTGTGCATGGTGCATGTGCATGTTGTTTTTTTTAATGTCAGTCTCCAAAAGTTACCAATAACATAAGTTAAAGTTGCTAGATTTTTGGTAGTCACTTTTTTAAGTTGCTAAAAGGTTCTGAAAAATTGTTACAAATAGCAATAAAGCTGCTAAGTTGGCAACACCGCTTAGCTACCAAATATAAAAAAATCTTCATTATTGTTTATTACTAGGTCTTACAGGGCAACACAACAGAACAAACAACCAAGCATGCACATAGACCAAAGGCAATTTAGAGAGACTAATTAACCAAACATGCTTGATTTTTGGAGGAATAAGGAGTCCCCGGAAAGAACCCATACATGCAATGGAGAGAACATGCAAACTTCATGCAGAAAAGCCCTTGGCCATAACTCAAACACATCACCTTCTTGCTGCGAGGCAACAGAGCTAAAAACTGTGCCTGTCATGTAACACTCTTTCAGGAAAAAGAACATTAAAATCTGCCTTCAAAATAAAAGCCCACTGATTTTAAATGATAGAACCAAACCTGTCGCAGATATAATCACTACAGTGACAGGTATTTTGGGATGTAATCCATATTCCCATCCAATTATTCATGTTAGAAAAGTGATACCTTTGTATGATTAGTAGCTATGCTATAGCATCACAATGCTCTGTGGTGTAAATGGGGTAAAATGCAACTTTTGGGGTGTTTAGCGCAATAAAATAATCAAACATGGGCTTTGCAAGTTTCATGTGCTCGGATGTCATTAAAGTAAAAAAAATAATATGACGTATCAGTTTTTTTGGCTGAGGTGCTTATGCTTATGAGATTGCTTATGAGATTACACCTTGAAGTGTAAATCAATAATTTGTAAATATGATTCATTTGATATAAAAATATTGGCTTGTGTTTGATCTACATTTTGTCTATGAACCTCCAATCTTTTTCTTTAGATCCACAAACACCAACCCTGCCTATTTATTTTAGTTTCGATCAAATTTTCATAGATTTTATAAATACAATTATGGGAATTTGTTTTGGCATAACATAATATCAAGGATGGCTAATTTCTGTGCCTTTAACAATAGTTAATTGAACATTGTTTCTGTTAGGGGGACAGTTGAAAATGGCTTGTTTAAATTATAAAGCTCGGTTCTAAAGACAGAGCAGGGAATGACTGAATGACAGACAACATAGTGCCTATTTTAGAAACCACCAACACTAGCATCAAAGCTCTGGTGTTCAGCAATACAAGAGCATGTCTTAGTGAAGACTCAGTCTGTCACGCTCTGCTGGTGTTCTGTCTGACATCCAGCTTTCATAATGTTGCTGTGGTCTGGCTCATTCCCCATCATGATGTTAACCATCGCTCTGTGGCAATGCCAAGTCTTCTTTTTCTAAATGTAACCCCGTGACCATGTTTAAATGTGTTCTTTTTAGGCTCCACAAAGAAAAACTTTCTTCTACGGAAGAGTTTTGTTCACTTGGTATTTTACACTTTAAACATTTCTGTTGACTCTGAAATGGGACATAGAAATATATGTTTGCCATCTTAAGTCATTCTGTCAGAGAAACTCTATTGTGTAACCTGGAAACGGGTCCTGCTGCAGATTTCTTGGAACTGCTGTGTGTTAATCTTGGACTAAACCTATACTGCTAAAATGATTTGATTTGAGTTTTATTCTATATCACAAAGGACTTAATGACTTACTCAAGACACCAGTGAGTGGGACTAAGTGGTTCTGAAGGATACTGTCCCATACATATAAGATATTGTGACAATGTATGTAACTGAAAACAAATAATACCACTCTCAGACATTTACTCATGAATTACGTATGCGTTGGTTCCATGGGAAACATCGATATGTGAATATTTCTCAATACAAAATTAATATTTAATTATATTTACTGATGTTTTTCATATGACTGTACGAAGTTTGATTTTTTTTTAGGTTTTAGGTATTTTAGAATAAACTACAGAACAATCTTGAGTATGGTATGTTAATCAACACCATTTTTACTTCTGTATCCAAACATAACAGACAATCAAACCTAACCTTAAAGTTATTCTTAGCAGCCTTTTCTAAATGCCGTTTGTAGAACTTTTACAGACAGTACTGTTAGTGTGGTAGTTTACTTTCCACAGCATTTGCATGCTAGTGTGGTATTGGGTAACAATGTTGGCTTCATCATTCTGTCTTCCAACACGTTTGTCAATTTGAACCCAATTAACTATAATGATTCTGTTCCAGCCGAAGGTACCTTGCTAAGCTATTCACCACCCATCAATCATTCTTTAAATATAACCACTCTACCAACAAGCCCCAAGAAGAAAACACATTTTTGAGTTTACTGATGAAAGAAACTGATATTCACAGCAATCAAAGAAAACAAAAGCAAAGCAACATTTACACATTTAAAAGGGATAAAGATAATTTAGCTGCCTTCTTTCTGGTTTGGTTTACAACAGCAAATATCCTGTCTTTTAAAGTAAGCATGTTCTGAAGGGCTGAATAACTTCAAGAGCATTTTTAACCCCACAGTGCAACACCACGTTTGAAGAATGCCAAACCATCGTAGTGTCGTTCATTACATTGCATATCCTACCATCACTCTTTTGACATGTTAGAATATGTGTTTCTTGTTCATTAAAGACGAAAAAAGTCCCCAGGTAGGAATGAGTGGTATTTGAGTGTCCGGCATCTCACCAATGTGGATTCCTGTAATAGATCCGTAGTCTACATCCTCTGTGACTGGAAAAACTGAGGGGGAGAAAAGGGAAATGTGAAAAACCTTTCTAACAAACTATATCTAGAGACTTAGAGATCATACTTAATAAAAATGTTATGAAGTACTTTAGCCTGAAGTACTTTGCAGTTTAAAGCTGCAGTAGCGAGATCTGAGAAAAGTTTGGACTTAGCCTGAAAATTTGAACAAGCACACCTTACAGGTAAGTTTTCTAGTAACATTTTCTAGTAACCTTTGGTTGTTTCTCCGCCATTAGCCACAGCTGCAGTAAGCCAGCAATCTTAAGCTTGAACGACGATACACGCCATGCGGAGCAGGGGTGTGAGCAGAGAGTACACAAGCGTGACTGACACTGCTAAGACATTCCTAATGGCTTTGATTGGTTGTTTCTGACCGGGAGCGCTGTATTTCTGCAAATGACAGTAGGACCACTGGGAGCAACCAGGGGAGCTGGAGATTTTCACAGATTATGTGTCATATTTTACGGTCAGGACAAAGTGACAGTTTTAACCAATATGTAAAAAAATGCATTTTTACAAAAGTTACCTACTGCAGCATTAAGTAACTGTTGAAACAATTTTAAGGGAGCCTGTTGAGTTAATAAATACATTTAAATTGCCTGTGATACGCTTTTCCCACAAATGCAGAAATTGAAAGAAAATTTCCTAAAATTGAAGGGACTCCCAGTAATTGACATGATATTAGGATTAAATATGTGACACTAAATAAGTATATTTCGATGTTAAATTTTGCAAGTCCAAAGTTGCCCGGAAATGACATCTAAGGGGAAGTCTTCAGTCATTCATTGTGTGAGCTATGATGAACTGTTCAGGTTGAAGCCAAGTTGCATTAAAAACAGCGTAAATATGGTGAGACGGTGCATTGCTGGTGGTGGCAGCAATACTGCAACAGCAGCCGTTAGTCTGCACTATTTTCCTGAAGTGAAGAGGATCAGAGCTGCCAAGCTAACCTTCCCTGAGACCTTCCTGTTATACTTTCACCACTCATCCTCGAAGATGTTTACTGAAAAGTGTTGTTTGCTTTTAGGTGGTGTGAGTATATGAACGAGACTGTTCACCTGCTGGGTTGATGTGCTGAGGCTTGAATAGGGCTCTGGGTCGTTGTAATGCTACTCTTCTGCAGAAGTTTGAAAAAAATGGAACAAATATTTAATAAACTTCTTGCATTTTGCTTAAATATGAGTGACTTACGGTATGAAAAGATCACCTTTCATGTAGCTGCTTTGAGGGGATGAGGCCCGCTCGACTGCTGCCATCTCCAAGGTGGCAGGCTTGCCACCAGGTATCATCTTCCCTGCTGACAATCTGGAGGACGTCCCCTCGTTTGAAGGCCACTGCCGCGTCCTTACATGGGATGGTCGGATCCTCCATGGGATCATAGTCAAACAGAGCTCTCACAAACAACTGAGGAATAACAAAGTCTTTTATTATCCTTTAAAAACCTAAAATGGTGAAAATAAGGGAAAATAACTGGATTTTTTTTTGTACTCTGGCTACTTTCCCATCCCTAGTTTTTAACATCTGTATCCTGACAACAAGCACAGCATTTCATACTTCCACATGTGTCATTTTTGAGAAACGACCCAATTATTAAAAATAATTTGCAAATGTTGCCTGCACTTGAAACAGTTTCCAACTCACTCATTCAATGTGCGTACAAAGTGGCTGTAATCCATAATTCTTTCTGAACACAAAGACTGGTGAACTGAAAATGTTTCTGCAAGATATAACAATAAATTTTTTTTATTTAAATAAATGGAGCCCAAACATTAGACACTGCCAAATGATTCTGCTGACTCTCATCATACAGTATATTGAGAGCCAGGTGTGGTAATGACAGCAAACTGGATAATACAAAAAACAAAACCAAATGAATCCAATGCAGTGGCTTGAAAAGTATTCACACCTAATTGCTTATTTGTTAGGATTTTATGTAATATACCAACACAAAGTAGGACATAATTGTGAAGTAGAAGGAAAAGGATTCAGCCCCCCTGAATCAATACTTTGTAGAAAAACCTTCTACTTTCTAATGTCTTCCACCTTATGTGCTACCTTGTGTTGCCATATCGCCTAAAATCCTAATCCGTATCCTAAAATGACAAAATGTAAAAAACAATCAAGGAGTGGGATGACTTTTGTAAATCACTATACAATTCCACTAGTGCCTTCTCCAAAAATCTAAGTTTGGCAGTTAGCCCCACTAAATGCTAAAGGAAAATTAAAAAAACAAAACAAGATACAGCATGAGAAATCGCTTTAATATCTGCATTACCTTTGTCACACATGATGAAATGTAATCTTTAGTGGTTCCAGGAATTATTTTGAATTTAACTGCACCCTCGGAACAGGCCTACACACAAAAAAAGACAGAAATCTATTTTATGTTCAAGATTTTGGGACACAGGACTCAAAACTAGGCATCATTAACAAGATCTGCTTATATTTTTAGCGAGCCTATTAATATTATTTTAGAAAGCTGGTCGGAACCATAAAGTGATTCCGTCCCAGTGAAAAGAGCTGCTTTCTACGTTAAGTATGACAATTAACCTGTCACTGACCCTGGTGGCTTTCTAGTCAGTCCTGTTGTTGGGTTCAGCAAATGTTCACTTTAGATAAAATGTTTTAATAAGTACTCTTAAGGTTAGCTATGTTTACCTACCACTGTACAATCCTCCAGTGGGATCATTCTCAAACTATGCTCATTGTTGTGGAGAGCGACCAGGCTATCTACTATTAGTACAAAAGCATGTACTTTCCATTTTATGCATTCAAACAGTAAAGAAATATATTCACATGTAAACAACATATTCACTGTATACACATAGTAATTTCACATTTTTTATGAAATACAAACTACCAGAAGTGTAAACCAGTAAATCAGTGAATCAATGATTATTTATTTATAGAGCACTTTTTATTCAAAAAGGTGTGACACAAACTGCTTTGCAAAGGTTAAAAACACACGGACAGACTTTGACCACTAGAGACACACCCAATAAAATGATGAAAATGATCATTTCAAGTTAACAGATAAAATAAGTAAACATTGATTAAAAAACAATGAAAAATTAAAAGTGAGGTAAATCAATCAAAAATAGAGGAAGAGGAACTGATGAAATACAACTGTGTGGATTAGTGAGGAATCCCTGTGGCTATATATATATATATATATTTTATAAAAATAAAGACACAATAAATACATACAGTTTTTGGAACAATAAAGTTAAGTTACATAGTAAACACACAAAAAATTGTTTTTTTCTGAATCTAGCAGAACTTTTAATATATTTGGATTTTGATCTTGGGGTAGGGATTCAGACTTCAGGAGCCATGAGAATTCATTTTCTTTACTTTGGAAGTCAGAATTTCTACGTGGAAATTTGGAAGTTCCCCAACAACCCAAGCCCTTCGTCTAACATGGCTTTCACATGTACATAATACACTATTTATTTGCACTTCGGACTGTTGGTATCTTACTACATGAGTCACAGAAATAGTACTCAAAAGAGTCCTCACTTTGCAAACATGTTCCTTTAGTTTTTGTATTTGTAAAAAGCAGGGAAATAGATGTTATTTAAAATTAGTTAGCCTGGTCACTTAGCACAAAAAAGTACAAATCCCACCAAGTATCCTGCTTGCAACTGGCACATGGCAACATGGCACTGAGGACAGTGAGAAGACATCCCACACAAATCATATTGACAACATCTCCTTTGGTTCCACTTAAAAGGCTCTGTAAGCCTGTACAGAATCCTATTTTAATAAAGCTGTAGTAGCAACTCAGTGGATCTCAACTTACTCCCCTGTTTTTTACTGTACTGACAGTCAGAAATATATTCATGAAGTCATGCAGTTCATGCAGTCTTTAAAAAATTGCTAAAATATCTACAGCAGGAGGAGAGCGAGTAGTAAAAAGGAGACAATCAAGTGAGTGATGACTGACCAGAAGAGGAAGGATTTCTTTGGGCTTTCTGTGCTCCAGTGAAACTCCATTCACCTCCTTCAGCTCATCACCTTCATGAATCAGGCCTTCAAAGTGTTACAAAGACACGTCATGCCATTATTACTCTTTGACAAAACAAAGAAAGGCTGAAAGAAAGCTACTACTACCGTTTCACTAAGAAGAAATCTGCTGAACACATTTTTCGTTGCAAAAGTACCAGACCTCTAACATGGAATATACTTCTTAAAACTTCAAATTTGAAGTAGCATTTAAAGAAAAAATCTAAATTATTTCAAATGTGGGTTTATTTAGGAATTACAAAAACTAACCTACAACAAAGAAAATTTAGAAGAACTTAAAATTCTATAAAATTTAGATTTATTTAATATTTACAAGAACTGACCAAAGTACTAGATGTAATCATCCAGAGGGAAATATTAATACTTTGATGCTATGGTAACAGTCTCGTTTTAATAATACTAGTATAAAACAGCCTGGACTCCACAAAGTATTTACTGCTATTTATTTAATATATAATGCATACTAAAAATTGGGGCCCCGTTTTAATTTCTGCTTAGGGCCCCTACACAATCTTGGGCTGCCTCTGGCCACAACTTATCACTCTTTTTTAAAACTACAGCTAGCAATTTAAGTGCAGAATGTCTGTTCAGCAGCTGAATGCAGGCTAGCTGATCAACTAAGTGACCTGTTTATCTCAGCCTAGTATACAGGCTGAGATAAACATATAGTATATATATTCTTACGTATATATTCTTATTCTATAAAAAGTAGAACAGAAATAAATGGTTAAATATTTCGCACTGTAAGTACTGTACTTTAAAACTACTATTGAATTTAGAAGGTGTGCATTCTATATTTTTGATTAACTATCAAAATAATAAACAATTGTTATAGATAACATTATAAACTTTTTCTGTTTTAAATAAAAATAATTTGACCATGCTATATATTTTTATGCTGATACAGTAAAAACATGAAACAGCAGTATTTTTACTCCCGGTTATCATGTGAGAATATCTTACCAGTCTACTTACCGCTCTTATCAGCTGAACCTCCTCTCATGATCCTGGCCACAACAATTGCTCCAGTGGATTTGTCTTTCTTAATTGTCGCTCCCTTTAGAACGGAGATTAATAAACAAAAGAACGAACAAACAGATACAGAGAGGTAAAGAGGTCAAATACAAGGAGAGAAAGTAACATACTGAATTTATTACAGCATTTATTACAGAATGCGTCTTAGAGCTCTATCTGGCCCATGAAGTATTTTGTTTCATAAAAGAACTATTTAGATGCCTTCATGTTCCACACAACGAGCTGAAAAGGTTTTCCAAAACCAGCGTTATTTACAACAGATGTTTTTGATGTGGTGCAATGCAAGAATGGAGAGAGCATCTGATGCAGTTGGCTGGCTGCAATCAGCTCTCGCTCGGTTGAAACACTGTTGTCTGGAAAATGGGAACATGTTGGATCAATCAGTGGGACACAGTCAGAGAGAGGTCAGTCCTCTTCCAGTCTAGGATCAGGATCAGAGCAAAAGTATGTTATGTTATTCGTCCAAAGTTCCTTTTGAAGGCAACCAACGTGTGCAAAAACGCCTTTTTGATAGATGAGTCACTGAAAACAGAAATTTTCTGCTGCTATCGTAGGGAGGCTAATGTTGATGGAACTGTCTTCTGGTTTGCAAATGTCTACAAAACTTGGCAACGGAAAGTGATGCAACTTGCACTTAAAATTTAAACTTTGAAGGTATTATTGAATATTTATTCAATTGTATGAAAACTACTTAAAGGAGAAAACATGTTCTTGTATGTAAAGGCTTGGTTGCATTTGATGAAAAACTTGTCCCAGCTGCAAACAAAAGAAATTAATTTGAGCTTTTGTATTTTCATCAAAATAACAAATTTAGAGGTTTTATGGCTTTGGTGAAAGTCTGCGGTTCTTGAATCCTCCCTAGATTTTTTTTCTCCTTTACTTGATCCAGGAAACTTTTTTAAATTAAGAGACAATGACATGGAATAAGTAATAAAGCAGAACATTCAGGCAGCATCATGAGAGCGACCTATGATTAAAGGCCTTGAAACTAATCAATGTGCTCTAGAAATAGAAAATAAATTAACTCAATCCTTCTAAATTTGTAGTACTGCTTTAATGACTCCATTATGATGTCATTGTTAACATTATTTCACTATAGATAAATATACCAGATGGAACTGCAGTATGTTGTGTGTCACAGTGATATATAGCAAAAGAGCTGTGGAAAAATCTTGGTTTTAAGAAAGAAGTTAAAAGTTTAAACACAAATGCAGCACAGACCACAACAGTAATCCTTACGTAGGTTCCTTTTCCTACCCCTAGCAGATGTTTTGTCTTGCTTTACCTTGGTGTAAAGGGTTTTAAAAATCATGCATTGTAAAACATGATAAACTTGGTCTCAATAAGAAGTCTAACCCTAAACTCTCAGGTTGTCAAATTGTTCCATCTGGCCGAGTAACTTTCAGTAACTGTTGATGAATAAACTCTTTGGAGGCTTTTCAGTGTAACTGCACTAAATGCCAAAAGGGCATTTAGTGATGTTCATTAAATACATTTTAAGCAAGTGTATGTGAAATTATTAATTAAAACGAGAGGTTTTTATATATTAAAACTGTATAGAATTATTTAGGTTTTTAATTATTTATTTCATGGTATCTGTGCTGCAGAGCATAATGAAAAAAATTAGCCTGTCACTGCAGTTCATCAGATAACTCTACTTCATGAAGTATTTACATTAATATTGGGACATGACACTTTGTTAACCATATGTGAAATTAATTATAAATCTGGATTATATCAGCTGCTTATGTGTTTAGATTTTCATAATGGTAGTGAACTTGACTGTCATGAATTGTGGCACTTTTGGACCTCCACAGCCTACAGTGTTTGTGCTTTAAACTTTTCTGCACCGTTGTGACATCTAGCGGTGAAGTTGGCAACTGCAACCACTTCAACTTATCATCTCCAACCTCTCATCTCCTATCTATTCTCTCCTTAAAGCCATGCAAGAAAAACAATACAATACAAACAAAAGGCATATTAGACAACAACAAAAATGCACAAATTAACAAATTTGTGCAATTAAAAAACAAACAGGCTCACACCTGAATGTTACTCAATGGATAAACAAGGTTTTTGCATTTCTTTGTAGTAGCAATAGGTGTACCGATAAAGGAAAACTCTCTGTGTTAAATCTTTGTGCAGTTGGAAACGATAAAATAAAATAAGAAGACTGACAACTGTTCTGTATGTGTTTATGGTTTGATTGCTGATTGACTGCCATACAAATACTGACCAGTGGCTCTTTGGTTTTAACCAGGCTCACAATTTTGACTGAATCCTCATCTTCCTCCATTGCATCATCAGGTTGGGGTGGAAGAGCAGGCTCAAAGTCTCTTTGAGCTACAGAGTCATGGGTACGCAGGAGACTCTGGAAAAGAATTCGAGTAAAGATGGAGTTCAGCATTAATTATTTAACCCTGAATTCTAGGATAGGAGTGTTTCCCATGTTTCACCAGTCAATCACAAAACAAACAATCAAGACGCAGTGAATGTGTTTAAGGCTAGCTCATGATTAGACTAACTGGTCAGATATAAGAAGATTCACTGAAATACTTGACACCCTGGATATTAAATTATAAGATTTTTAAACTACAAGAAGCCCATATTTCTGTAGCAGACTCCAAGGTCTGTCCTTTTTCAAACTGGTCCTAAACTACCAGTTCCAACATGCCTCAGAGTACAATATGATGCCTGAAAGGAGCCACCCACATCACTGATGCTACCTCATACAAATCTGACTGACAGTACAATCCCCATACAGTTAATGCAGCATTAATTTACATTGCCTTGCAAAAGTATTCATACCCTTTGAATAAATGCACATCTTGTCATATTGGAACAACAAATTTCAAATTATCTTATTGTAACAGAGCAACAGAAACTGGAAGAAAATTATTTTTTTAAAAGGTTTTAATAAAGAAAAGTTTAAAGTCATGCACACGAAACCATTTCTTTTGAAGTTAACCAATTAAAAAGTAGAGTCCACTAGTCTGTAATTTAATCCCAAAAATAAACAAGTAAATAAACAGTAAATTCAACTGTTCTGACAAGCCCTAAAGAAACATTAGCAAACAAAGAATATTACCAAGGCTACTATTATCACCATTACTATTGCTATTTTTAACATTTTCAGTCTGTTCTGTTTGTCATTGTTGTCATGTTGTCTCTAATTATCATGGGCAGTCTAATTTGTTGTCTGAACCATATATGACCTGTCTTGTCAGTTATAAATGATGTCAACAGGCAGTATATCCTATTTTGTCCCTTCTGTAGAGCAAATCTGCTACTAACACTGTACGACAACTTTGCTTAGGCAAACAACACTGTTTACTACCAGGACAGAGAACATTATAAGGAACACAGCGGACAAGTCGGGGCAGAAGTTATGGGGAGGCTTAAAGCACAGTTAGCTTATGAAACCATCCACGCTTTAAACACTTCACAGGACACTTGTCAATCATCCCAAAGCCTGAAGAGTTTTGCACAACTGCTAACTTACCAATACATTGCCATTAACCTAAACTGACAGGCTAGGCAAGACAGCAACTAATCAGAGAAGTAGCAAAGAGGCCCACGGTAGGAGCTGCAGAGATCCACGGCTCAGGTGGTAGAATCTGTTGACAGGACAACTGTTAATGATGCACAGGCCTTTATGGTTCAGTCACAAAAAGAAAGCCACTGTTGAAAGAAAGCCATAAGAAGTGCCATTTAAAGTGTACCACAAGTCAAGTAGAGTAAACAGCAAACATACAGAAGAAGGTGCTCTTGCAAGACAAGATGAAAATTGACCTTTTTGGCCTTCATGGCCAAAAATGGGACAAACCGGATTCCAAAAAAGTTGGGACACTAAACAAATTGTGAATAAAAACTGAATGCAATGATGTGGAGCTGCCAACATCTAATATTTTATTCTGAATAGAACACAAATCACAGATCAAAAGTTTAAACTGAGAGAATGTATCATTTTAAGGGAAAAATATGTTGTTTCAAAATTACATGGTGTCATCAAATCCCAAAAAAGTTGAGACAAGGCCATTTTTACGACTGTGTGGCATCCCCCCTTCTTCTTACAACACTCAACAGACGTTTGGGGGCAGAGGAGACCAGTTTCTCAAGTTTAGAAATAGGAATGCTCTCCCATTCATGTCTAATACAGGCCTCTAACTGTTCAATCGTCTTGGGCCTTCTTTGTCGCACCTTCCTCTTTATGATGCGCCAAGCGTTCTCTATAGGTGAAAGATCTGGACTGCAGGCTGGCCATTTCAGTACCCGGATCCTTCTCCTACGTAGCCATGATGTTGTGATTGCTGCAGAATCTCGTTGAAAAATGCAGGGTCTTCCCTGAAAGAGATGACGTCTAGATGGGAGCATATGTTGTTCTGGAACCTGAACATAGTTCTCTGCATTAATGGTGCCTTTCCAGACATGCAAGCTGCCCATGCCACAAGCACTTATGCAACCCCATACCATCAGTGATGAAGGCTTCTGAACGGAGCGTTGATAACAACTTGGGTTATCCTTGTCCTCTCTGGTCCGAATGACATGGCGTCCCAGTGTTCCATAAAGAACTTCAATTCGTCACTCATCTGACCACAGAACAGTCTTCCATTTTGCCACACTCATTTTAAAAGACCCCTGGCCCAGTGCAAACATCTGAGCTTGTGGAGCTTGCTTAGAAATGGCTTCCTCTTTGCACTATAGAGTTTCAGCTGGCAACGGCAGATGGCACGGTGGATTGTGTTCACTGACAATGCTTTCTGGTATTCCTGAGCCCATTCTGTTATTTCCTTGACAGTGACATTCCTCTTTGAGGTGCAGTGACGTTTAAGGGCCCGGAGATCACGAGCATCCAGTAGAGTTTTACGGCCTTGACCCTTACGCACAGCGATTGTTCCAGATTCTCTGAATCTTTTGATGATGTTATGCACGGTTGATGATGATAACTTGAAAGTCTTTGCTATTTTACGCTGGGTAACACCATTCTGGTATTGCTGCACTATCTTTCTGCGCAACAATGGTGGAATTGGTGATCCTCTTACCATCTTGGCTTCAGAGAGACAATGACACTCTGAGAAGCTCTTTTTATACCCAATCATGTTGTCAATTGACCTAATTAGTGTACATTGGTCTTCCAGCTGTTCGTTATATGCTCAATTTCCTTTTTCCAGCCACTTATTGCTTCTTGTCCCAACTTTTGTGGGATTTGTTGACACCATGTAATTTTGCAACAACATATTTTTCCCTTAAAATGATACATTCTCTCAGTTTAAACTTTTGATCTATGATTTGTGTTCTATTCTGAATAACATATTTGATGTTGGCACCTCCACATCATTGCATTCAGTTTTTATTCACAATTTGTTTAGTGTCCCAACTTTTTTGGAATCCAGTGTGTATGTATGGTGGAAAAACAAACAATGCACACATCAGATGGCAGCATCATGCTGTAAGGAGGTCTTTGCTCAGTGAGGACAGGGAAACTGGAAAAAGTTGATGGGACTAAATACAGGACCTTTGTGGAAGAAAATCTGTTAGAGGCTGCAAAAGGCGTCAGACTTGGAAGTAAGGTTCACTTTTCAGCAGGATACAACAGAATGGTTTACATCAGAGCATGTCCATATGTTTGAATAGCCCAGTCAAAGTCCACACTTAAACTCAGTTGAGAATGTGTGGCAAGACTTAAACATCGAGGTTTACAGATGCTCTTTGTGGAATCTTGATGCACTTAGCAAAGAAGAATGGGCAAAATTTGAGTTTCTAGCAAAGCAGGTGCAGACAAACCCCAAAAGACCACAACTATGCACTACGTTGTGGGTCTATCACATGAAATCCAGTAAAACACACTGACATCAAGACACTGTAGCTGTGACAGCATGACAGCCTCTGTTTTGCTTTCAGAAAAACATTATTCAGAATAGCTGTTAATGTTTCAATACGAGCCTGGATTAAAAAGTGGAGATTTACTGTAATGAGAAGGAATGTGAATAGGGGAAACATCTGCTCATCAAGTTCACTTTACCAGTTAGACAATCCATCTGTCAGTTACCCTACTGGTTATCCCAAAGTCTATCAGCACTTGGTCTGTTTAGAAGCTGCCAGTGCGTGAGCAATGTAGCTCTGGCAGCTTTCAAAAGGTGGTTTTTAAAGAAAACAAACATTCACTCACAGCAAATGATACCCAGCATCGCTCATAAGTATGTGTGAACTCCAGCACTGCGGCCAAGAACAAACAAGTCATTAGGGTGTTTAAATAAACTTTTACTTGACGTCTGGCTTTGACTCCTCGTAAATTAAAAAAAAAAAACACAACTTTGGCAACTCATTAAAAAAACACGTTCTCTGCACGTTCTCTGAATCTGAGACATGGCTGTCAGCAGATTTGAAATAGGAAAACATTAACTGGAGAAGTCTGGGTATCTCCAGGTCCGCTGTAATAAACATAATTTGGGAGAACATTAGCTTCAGTGCCAGTGTGGTTAATAGATGTCAGCACCTCTCAGGGGGCAGGGGGATGTGGTGAAATCAATTTTAATGCATTTTACTGTTGGAATCATTTGTCACTGTGTGTGACTCATGTTCGAGTTTATTGTAGGAAACAGAATGCTGTCAGCCATTATAGCTGCTGTGTTCAGTCAGTTTAACAGAATAAGTCAAATGAAGTGTGCCAGTCTGAAAATTAACCATTTTAAAATACGGATCCAGTGTCAAGGTGGTGTACAAGGAAAATAACTCAACTTGTAACAGCATTAGTGGTGAACGTGCTTATTTTACTGTTATTTCTTCTTTAAACGTGGAACTTCCAGCTGGATTAAAATGAAAAAATGTCCATTATGGGTTATGTTTTAGTAATTACTACATTTACTGTTAAAGCAACTGAAACCAAATCACTTAACTCTGATTAGACAAAACATTAAAATCTCTGAAACAGATGATGTGAATAACATTGCTCTTTTTGTCATGAAGCCATATTATTCTGGGAAGGTTCTGGTCATACCATTCACAAATTGATATTTCACAGATCTTGTAAAACTAAAGGTTTTTGTCACACTTGAATGTTTCTGATAATTTGTCAATGATGATTTCATTTATTTAGTGAAAGAAGCTACCAAACCAACCTGCCACAAAGCCTGGTTAGAGGAGGTCATAAGAGTAATTTTGGCTTGATCTAGGGTCAAAATCAGTCAAATATGATAAGAGTCAATTAGCTAAAATTGGCATCAGAACCATCACAAATCAGAAAGGAGTATAATGCAAAGTTTTCAAATAAAACAAAGAAATAAAATCTACCATTTATCTCCATAATCCATGAAAATAACAAAAAACACCAAATAAACTGATGCAGCAAAGCTTAAGCAGAAGGGTATGGACTTTTTTACAGATGGAGGTAGTCTATGCTTAAGTTTGAAATGGAGATACAAGGTAGTGAGGGATGGGATGACCCAGAGCTGCGGTTTCATTGGCATTATTCTAAAGGCCAATACATACTGTAAGAACAAAAATACACCATTCTGTTCTCGCAGCCCTGGTTTGGAGGTTCTAGCAGGTTGTTCTTGACACACATTTTGGACAGAGCATTTTTGCTTTGTTGTGTCCAAAAATATTGCAAGATTATTCAGAAATTTGAAGAAGGTGTGATTACTACACTGACAAATTTTGCAGTGGGAGGGATCTATAAGGACTTTCCACAAGTTCTGCATTTAAATTCTTGTGAAGTATGAAATGTCTGTCCTTGCTGGATATGTATTGACTTTAAAAGAACAACATTACCAAAATAAAATTTGTGTAGCAATTTACATACATTTCCTCGGGGTAGATATTAATCACTAATTCTGAGTAGAAATTCGTACTCGTACTCGTCGTCTTCCGCTTATCCGGAACCGGGTCGCGGGGGCAGCAGACTCAGCAGAGACGCCCAGACGTCCCTCTCCCCAGACACCTCCTCCAGCTCCTCCAGGGGGAGCCCAAGGCGTTCCCAGGCCAGCCGAGAGACATAGTCCCTCCAGCGTATCCTGGGCCGTCCCCTGGGCCTCCTCCCGGTGGGACGTGCATGGAACACCTCCCGAGGAAGGCATCCAGGAGGCATCCGGTATAGATGCCCGAGCCACCTCAACTGGCTCCTCTCGATGTGGAGGAGCAGCGGCTCTACTCCGAGCCCCTCCCGAATGGCTGAGCTCCTCACCCTATCTCTAAGGGAGTGCCCGGCCACCCTACGGAGGAAGCTAATTTCAGCCACTTGTATCCGGGATCTCGTTCTTTCGGTCATAACCCAAAGTTCATGGCCATAGGTGAGGGTAGGAACGTAGACCGACCAGTAAATTGAGAGCTTCGCTTTTTGGCTCAGCTCTCTCTTCACCACAACGGACCGGCACAGCGCCCCCATTACTGCGGCAGCCGCACCGATCTGTCTGTCGATCTCCCGCTCCATTCTTCCCTCACTCGTGAACAAGACCCCGAGATATTTGAACTCCTCCACTTGAGGCAGGAACTCCCCTCCAACCTGAAGAGGACAAGCCACCCTTTTCCGGTTGAGTACCATGGCCTCTGACTTGGAGGAGCTGATCTTCATCCCAGCCGCTTCACACTCGGCTGCGAACCGCCCCAGCGCATGCTGTAGGTCTTGGCTAGAGGGGGCCAGCAGGACCACGTCATCTGCAAAAAGAAGAGACGAAATCCACTGGTCCCCAAACCAGACCCCCTCCGGCCCTTGGCTGCGTCTAGAAATCCTGTCCTTAAAAGTTATGAACAGGACCGGTGACAAAAGGCAGCCCTGCCGGAGTCCAACATGCACCGGGAACAGGTCCGACTTAGTGCCGGCAATGCGGACCAAACTCCTGCTCCGCTCGTACAGGGACCGGATGGCCCCTAATAAAGGGCCCCCGATTCCATACTCCTGGAGCACCCCCCACAAGGCATCACGAGGGACACAGTCGAATGCCTTCTCCAGGTCCACAAAACACATGTGAACCGGTTGGGCAAACTCCCATGAGCCCTCGAGTACCCTGTAGAGGGAAATTGTGTGCGTTTAACATCTAAATGGCACTTCAATACATTTCCAAACAATCTATCTATTGGACTGGGCTTATCCTCACTGTGATAAAGAGTTGTTTCACGATAGGAAACATTACTAGTGTTGTCAACATTTGCTGTGCTCAGGTAAAAAAATAGGGCTAGGATGTATTTTTTTTTACTAAAGATGAGGACCCAGATGTAAAATAAACTAAGCTTTCATTAAAAAACAGAACAGCAAAAAGAAAGACAAGAGCGCCGGGTGTGGCTGCATGAGTTGTTTTGCTAATTAACTACTGTGATAAGTGAATGTAGACTTCAATCTTAGGTGTGTATGTCTACTCAACTTGAACACATGAAAGTTCCTTACAAATAAATAAAGGAGTGACAAGGAAACTGTGAATTAGGCAAGGACTGCATGAATTGAGAATGATGAGGAGGGAGAGTTAATGACCTGGTTAAATGTGCATTTCTTCTGTTCTGTGAGCTTGTAGCTCCAAATAAATAACTTTTTTTTTGCTAAGTATAGCATTTTGGCATTTCATCAGCTCAGGAAACTTGTTAAATAATTTAAAAAATGTTTATATTTATAATAAGATTATACTATGATGACCCCAGGTTCCCATCTAAAACCCTTTTCTGCTCTCATTCTATCCAGGCCTCCATGGCTACCATGTCTGATTACCATGGCTGATGGCTCTTCAGACCGAGAAGACCTCACAGAACCAGAGATGAGCTCATGTTGGCAGACTCCCTGACCGAGCAGGAAATGTCCCTGGATTTAATTTCAGAAAACTTGTCACCTTACCCAGTGGCACCGCAGGGCTATAAGCCTTATCTGTTAGGCACCTCATGTGACAAATAAGAATGTGTTGAGTGGACATATTCAGTTACATTCTAATAAAAATCTGATGGGATTTGCTACTAAATCAGGTTTGATTGATAGTTTTGGTCAAAACTTTAATATTTGTAATTACGTATTTAATGGGCTTCAATATTCCTTCTTATATACTTGTTTTTATCTGGCAACTTTTGGAATCGACAACATGTTAAACAATTTTTAAAATGTATTTTCATTACATCTATTCTTTTAAGTGTCTTTTCCTTCTGATTAATTGGTGTGTGATTTGACTGGGCCAAAGACTTTAAGCTTGGTAAGGTATTAGACCACACAGACTTTTGAAGCTAAAGAAAGCTGACTTATCACCATGGAAATAAACTGTTTTCACCTTAAAGTGAGGTTTGGAAATAAGTGTAAGCAGTTCTTTGACTTCATCTCTGCAGCCTTGGTACGGCAGCTCTCCTGCCAACTGAAACAAAAAGAAAAAGAAATGTGGCATAAACTTATTAAATTTGTTTCAAGCTAGCAAAGCAGGATATAGAAACAAGATGCAAGAAAAGAGAGCAGAATACAGCTTGTAATGGCAAATGGTCAGTTCTTTCAGTCTTTCCAACAAGCTGATGTCGTTCATTTAGAACTTTAGAGCAAATATATTAGGTGCATGTTTGCCCATGCTAGCCAAAGCTGTGATTATAAGAAAATTAAGCAAGAAATGTTAGCAGCAAGTTGAGAGACAGTAAGCGACTTCATGCATTGGCTTATCTTGTCAAGAACATTATTGTAATGACTTCTTCTTGGCATTCTCTGGAGACACAATGTGCATGGAGGTCATTAGTTTCCAGTGTGAGCAAACAGAAGCCTCTGTGAGAAGAAACAGAACCACAGTTTGGCCCTGCAAACCGGTCTGCATAACTTAAGCCCGGCGCAGAGTTGCTGTCGAACCAAATCAAAAGCAAAGCAAATAAAGGAAAAGAGACAAACACAGGAATGAGAAATGGAAACATGACAGAAGGTACTGTGTATACAGGTATAGAGTGAAAATAGTGAAAAGCTAATATAAAAATAAAAAGGGAGATAGATAAAGATAATAGAGAGCCTTGCAAAAAGATTAATACCACTTGAGGTTTTTAAAGGGGGGGGGGGGGTAGTCTGTGGCAGTTTTCTGTCCCTTTTCATCTAGTGCAAATAGAAAACTGTGTCCAGCTGTATGTGATTTAAACTCAGTATAAACCTAGCTGTTCTGTGAAGGCCTCAGAGGTTTATCAATGAACATTTGTAAACATCATGAAGACCAAGGAACACAGCAGACAGGTCAGGGAGAAAGTTGTAGAAAAGTTCAAGGCAGGGCTGGGTTATGAAACAACATGGCAAACTTTAAACATCTCACAAAGTTCTATTTAGGCTGAAAATAGAAAGAGTATGGTGCAAACCAACCAATTTGACATGCCCATCCATCTAAACTGACAGGTCGAGCAAGGAGAGTATTAATCATGAAATCAGCCAAGATGCCCATAGTAACTCTAGAGAAGCTGCAGAAATTCCCAGCTCAGGTGAGAAAATCTGTCAGCAGGTGAACTATTATTTGTGGCCTTTATAGAAGAGTTGTAAGATATTGTTGAAATAAAACCATAAGAGGTTTTAAGCCATGTAATGTAGCAAACATGTGAACGAACATGCTCTGTTCACCAAAATCAAACCTTCTGGCCTACATGGAAAACCCTTTGTGTGGTGGAATACTGTTCATCACCCTGGTGACACTTGGTGATGGCAGCATCACGCTGTGGGCATGTAAACAGAGACACTGCTCAGAGTTGACAGATGGTTTAAGGGGCATAAATATGTTTGCAGGGCACCATGATATGATATGATGGTGGACAGAAAATAGATGTAAAGTTATGGTAAGGAAATAGTGTGAGAGAGCCTTTTTGTTTTGTAATTTACCTTGTATGTAGAGAGGGACTAAGAAGCTGAAGATGGATGATGGCCAAAAAGAAAGTTAGATAAAGAGGAGATTAACAACCAAAGAAAGACTGGATTATAAGGACAGAAAAGGATATCAGAACCTGCTATTTTGATGTTCAATGGGGAAAGTCGTCACTTTATCTTGAATGTAGAATTTCCAATGTTCCAAGATCCTGAAATCAGAACTAGACTAAATAGCTTAAGCAGCTCCTTCTTCAGTTCTGTATGACCTACTATTTTGGATCATAACATACAGACTCAAAGTTATTTCTTTATCTTTACAGCCATCCAACTGCAAATTACTGGGAATATCTTGAAATAATTCCAAACAAATACATGAGAAAACAAATTCCAGTCATGGATGTGACTGACAGGGAAGTGTTTTATATAACAGAGGAGAGAAAAAACTCGTTTCTCTCAGCTGTCAAACTATCACCCACGGCAGTGTGTCTGTCTGCAAAAAATGTTTGGAATGAGTCACACACTTCTGAGGCCAGACTTGCAGTGTGCTCCTGGATGGGAACGGGGCTTCGCTTCTCAAAATGTCTGAGCCGTTCGTGAATCTGTCAAGACAGGGAAGAATTAGAAGAATAACTTTCACTGCAGCAGAAAAGAAAGCATTACAACTTAGCTTTTAGTAATTTCTAACTACTCGTTCTTGACTTACAACTAGAGCTACTGTCAGAAAAAGTGTTCTGTTTCTGTATTTTAATGCCATCCATTCTTTAGCTTCAGAAAACAGCTTAGTGATGTGAGCAACCTTTACCTTAAACAGCAGGTGAACCTTTTTTTCCATCAGCATGCTGTGAAGGAACCTGTAGTCCTCCTCTCTGTCAGTATGAAATTCTGTTCCAGACATCACCACAGATAACAAATTACATATGCCTGGCGACGAGAGAATACAGAAATTCCTTTTCACTTCACTTCAGTTCATTTTGATTTGATTCAGTTAAGCTAAATGCAGTTTAGATGATTTTAGTTCGATTCAAATAAATTCATTTCACATCAACTCAGTTCAGTAAAATTCTATGTATTGCAATTTAGTACAGTAAATAAATTGAATTCGATTTAGTTAAAGTAAATTCCATTCAGTTCGTTTAAATCCAATACAATATGATTTAGCTCTGTTCAGACTTAATTTAGTTTAACTAAGTATAATTCATTTATTAAATTTACTTCAATTTAATTCAACTCATGTCAATTCAGTTAATTTCAGTTTCACTGCATTAAATTTTATTCAGTTGCCTTCAATCATTCAGTTACCTTCAATCATATTCATTTTAGACAGACCCTTTTCAGTTTAATTGAACTGAATTCAGTTCGGTTCTGCTCAGTTCAGTTTAGTTATATTCAGTTTGATTGAATTTAATTCAGTTCAATTTGATTCCACTCAGGTCATTTCAGTGTAGAATAATAAAAATCACTTGAGTTCAATTTTATTTTACTTACAAAGTGCAGGTGAATAAAAACATATATCAGACTGCTAAATCCACCTTATAAGCAAAAAAGGTACACCCAGATGAATTTGTCTTATTTTAAAATTGCATCTCAATTTAAATACAAGGTGGAAAAAAATCCCTACAAAATAGTTACAGATGTCAACCCATTACTTAGAAGAGATTTCATTTCAACAGAAGGAAAATGTGCTTTGCTCAGATTGCTGCATAAATTCCATTAAAGATAAAAAATATATATAAAAAAAATCTGAACATACTTCTGCGCTCAGTCCTGCTCAGCATCATCATTCTAAAAAACAGAAAAACAAATATTTGAATCTTGTTTTTACAAGGGACAGATTCCATCTTCTGAGATATTGCTGCCCCCTATTGGTGGCATTGAATACATCCATTTCAGTAGTTCAGGATCAAAAAAGAACAATTTCACAATAGAAATTTACATTTCAAATAAAGAAGTAGGCTAACCATTGGATGTATAATAGCTTCTTCCACTTGTTCAACGCATCTTTATTTTTATTAGATCAAAAAACAGCATTAATAGAAAAAGGCTTTACATGTTGTTTTCATTTCCAAACAAAAGAAAGTGATTTAGGAAAATAATCAGGAGTACATCTTTTAATACAATCTGCAGAGCATTTTTCCCTTTTTTTAAAATTCCAATAGTGTACATTTATAGTAAATCACTGCTAATAACAATATAATATTCACTCACCATGTGCTCTCTCCATCTCATTAGGCCTGTTTTTTGCAGATCCTATTGCTTGATCTTAAAAGTCCCATTTGAGCACTCACTTTACAAAGAGATGATATGAAGTGCTTGACTGGGCAGACTGGAATAAAGGCTGTCTCTCATTCAGTCGATATGCATCAGCTCTGACCTACATTAAGTGGCCAATCAATACAGCAACAGGAAAATAGCATTTGCAGAGCATGGGACATAGTGCAGTTAAAATTTACATTCACTGCATTAAAAACACATGAAAACGTTTTTATCCTCAGTGTTTGATTTAAATAAAGCTGATTAAGTTTTTCCTGTTTTAGGTTAGGATTGTCAAAACTATTTACTATATTTTAAAATAATTTGAGAAATTATTTATTAACTTCCACAAAGTCAGAGGTTTACATACTCTAAGATCACCATACCTTTACAGCATGCATGCTGTTTGTACTTGCATACAATTGAATATAACTGTTAGAATTACCATGGTAGTGTCCATCCATTTTACCTTTTGGGAAGGAGACTGATTCTGTTTCTAGAGAGAATGTGTTTTTTTTTTTTTGTTTTGTTTTTTTACAGTAAACGGGATTTTGTGCACAATGTGCAATTCAACCCCAGAACAAACGCAAAGGTGCTCTCAAGATGTCTTTATCCACAGTGAAACGATGAGCTGACCTGAGTTTGACCTGGGACGAACCATAATTCTAAATGCAACAAAACAAAACAAAAGAGATACTGCATCCTACAATACAGATGAAAACGCAAATATTGAAGGAAATGTATCACACTTCTGAATTTGATAGTTAAAACTGAATTAAAAATCTAATCTTTTTTTTCAATATTCTGGCATGTAGCAATTAGAAAATATTTTGATCATTCTAACTGGCCTAAAACAGGAATAGTATAGTCAGTCATTTGATGTCAGACAGTCATAAAAAAAATTTTATATTTGGCTTCAGTTGTCCATATTGAGAAGACAAGACAGACAAGTGAAAAAAATCATTACCTTTTCCCAAACTCTTTTTCTTAAGCTCGGAAAGCACAAGAAAGCTTTGCGACACTGAAGTCGCTGAAAAAAGCTGTCTTGTTTTGTTGTATACAATTTAGTTTAGAGTTTAAACTGCAATTAAACTGAAAAGCCGAGTTCATGCCCTTTCTTACAAGTTAACATTTTATTTTGAAAGGTCAGCCCGGAACCGGTTTTCACCAGCCAAACATTACCGAGGAGTCGGTCTCCTCCGCTTCCTCCTACCTGCCTCTGCTGAGCTACATCGGCCGAGTCCACCGCATACCGTAGCTAAACGCCAGATGATGCATCGAGGATGGGTTTTAATTGTACCACCCGCTATGCAGTGCTGGTGCTCGGTGCTCGATTTGTAGCCGTTTGTCTGGTGAGATAGGCCGAGAACTGACACCAGGAAGCTGAAGGAAAAAAAAAACAGAGCAGACAGACAGGAGGCCACGGTTTCCCCCTCAAACACACACACACATCACCGGGGCCTTGATGGTGATGTATGCAAGGAAACCAGCAAGAGTCAGCGATGGGTAAATCAAGCACTGATCATGTCATTGTCATATGCAATCAAGGGGCATATGTGTAGCAGTTTTAATTTAAGGGATGGTATCGTTCTGTTAGCTGCCATGGCTACCAGCTAACTGCATTTGGTTAGCTAGGGGTTCCGGTTTTTTTTTTTAGCTAGGCTACAAACGTTAGCATGACGTTAACTAAAAAATAGTGATCGAAGATTTGTAATACACATTACAATATTTCTTGTTAAGTGATTGAGGAATTTAGGCATTTGTTTTTTATATTCATTCGGATAGCATTCCCAAACAACTGGGAACAAGATAGAAGTCGTGCCAACTTTGCTAACGTTTGCTAACTCCACAAAGTGTGTTGGAAGAAAACTGACGAAGGTGACGGTGCAAAGTTACATTGAAAATTGTTCTGTGTGTTTCCACAGGTGCAACGAAAGAAGGGATTCACAGTCCTATCAGGTACTGTTTCGCCGTTTTATTATTCTGTTGCATCAACGTTCAGTGCCTTGCAAAGTAGTCCACGAACCTCTGCCTCAAGTCTTCTGCAGCCTCTAACAGGTTTTCTTTCAGGATTGCCTTCTTCTCCTCATTAACTCTGACCAGTATTCCTGTCACTGCTGAAGAAATTCAGTTTATTTATATAGCGCCAATTCACAACACATGTCGTCTCAAGGCACTTCACAAAAGTCAGGTACATACATTCCAATTAATCTTAATCATTGAACAGTGCAGTCAGATTCTGTTATTTATTCAAATTGGATAAAAAGTTTTTCTATCTAAGGAAACCCAGCAGATTGCATCCAGTCAGTGACTTGCAGCATTCACTCCTCCTGAATGACCATGTAGAGACAGTGGACAGTCACTGGCGTTGACTTTGCAGCAATCCCTCATACTGAGCATGCATGTAGCGACAGTGGAGAGGAAAAACTCCCTTTTAACAGGAAGAAACCTCCAGCAGACTCAGTGTAAGCGGCCATCTGCCACGACCGACTGGGGGTTAGAGAGAACAGAGCAGAGACACAAAGAGAACAAAGAAGCACTGATCCAGGAGTACTTTCTATGGGAATGAAAAGAAAATGTTAATGGATGTAGCTCCTTTAGTCGTTTCATCTAGAAAGAAAGAACTGATAAACTCTGAACCAGTTTTCAAGGTTAGAGTCTGAAAGAGAGCACATAGAGTTAGTCACAGTAAAAGCTCTGTCAGTAGCTATGTCTAGGAGAGAGAAAGGGTTAAACACTGAAAGACAGGGCCATGTGGATCATCGGTAGAGGGTGAGCATTAAGTTGTTGCCAGCAGAAGCTCGGACGATGCCCCTCTCCAGAAAGGGTGTCACAGGTAGCACACAGTCAGCCAGGTATAGCTTCTAGGAAGAGAAAAAAAGAGAGAACAAAGTTAAAAATCCAGCAGCCTAAGCCTATAGCAGATAACTACAGAGATAGTTCAGGATAACCTAAGCCACTCTAACTATAGCTTTTATCAAAGAAAGTTTTAAAGGCTAGCCCTTAAAGTAGACAAGGGTGTCCGCCTCACGGACTAAAACTGGGAGCTGGTTTCCACAGGAGAGGACGCTGATAACTGAAAGGATCTGCCTCCCATTCTACTTCTAGAGACTCTAGGAACCACCAGTAAACCTGCGCTCTGAGAACAAAGTGCTCTGTTAGGAACGTATGGAAACAATCAGATCTCTGATGTATGATGGAGCTGAGATCATTAAGGGCTTTATATGTGAGGGGGAGAATTTTAAAATTCTATTTTGGATTTAACAGGGAGCCAATGAAAAGGGAACTTAAAATAGGAGAAATTTTTGGATCCGTCCTTTTAAAAAATTTTCATCAGAACTTTTGCTGCAGAAATTTTGAATCACCCTGAAGGCTTTAACTGCATTTTGTGGACATCAGATAGTAAAGGAAAAACCCCAATAGCCCCCTTGAAGTAAAACAAATGCATGGCTTTTTTCAGCGTCACTCCTGGATAGGATATTTCTAATTTTTGGAAAATTCTGGAGATGAAAAAAAGGAAATCCTAGAAACCTCTTTAATATGGGGTTAAATGACATTTCCTGGTCCAAAATAAACACCAAGGTTTTTTTACTTATTATCGGAGGTCAATTTTAAACCATCTAGGTTAAGTGATTGACTAAGCAGTTTTTTTTTTTAAAGAACCCCCGGTCCCCAAAAACGACAACTTCTGTCTTGTCTGAATTTTAAAGCAGAAAATTTAAAGTAAAACCCAATTTTTTTGTCTTCCCAAAAACTGCTTGTAGTCTATCTAACTGGGGGTGCTCATCAGGATTTTTGGATAAGTAAAGCTGAGTATCATCAGCGTAACAGGAAAATTTATCCTATTTCTGCCTGGAAATTTTTTGTTTTCTTTGGGGGCATCTATATTAAAAAGAGAATTGGCCCAAAAATTTTTTAGAACCCTTTTGGGACTCCACAATCAACCCTGGGGGTTTAAAGATGAATTATCATTTACATGAATTTAAAAACGGAAATCTGTCAGACAAATAAGTTTAAACCAGCCTAGTGCTGTTCCCTGCTCCCTACAGCATATCCCACCTGTGAACACTTTTTAAGAGAATATTATGGTCGACTGCAAACAAATGCAGCACTGAGATCTAACACAGAACCAGTGCAGACACAAGTCCATTATCTGAGGCCATAAGAAATATCATAGTGAACACTCACAGCAGAGCTGTTCTTCAGTGCTATGATGCGGGAAACCTGACTGAAACTCTTCAAACAGGTCATTGCTGTTGTAAATGCCTCACACGTCTGGATTAGCAACTATTTTCTCATAGATATTTAGATAAGAAGGAAAGATTGGATATAGGTCTGTAAATTATAAGGTCATCTCGATCAAGCGAGGTTATTTTCAAGTTTGATGTAATGGTGTGGTTGAATTACAGATACCTAAAATGCTTCCCAACAACTGCCAGCACCATGTTTCACTGTGGGGATGGTGTTTTCAGGATGATGAGCAGTGGGCTAAAAAAAGTTCAGTTCTCATCTGGCCAGGGCACCTTCTTCCACTTGTTTAATGTTCCTTACAAGAACTCTGACAAACTGCAAAACAAGACTGACTTCCTATCGCTTTCTTTCAACCATGGCTTTCTCCATGACTCTTTGTAATATAGGCCATTTTGTGCAGTGCACATCGTATAGTTGACCTGCTGACAGATTATCCCACCTTAGCTGTAGATGTCTGCAGCTTCTCCATAGTTTTCATGGGCCTCTTGGTGGCTTGCCTGGCCTGTATGTTTAGATGGACGGCCATGTCAACTGAGTAGGTTTGCAGTGGTACCATATTCTTTGAATATTGAACATACCTCTGAGATGTTCAAAGCTTGGAATATTGTTTTATAACCTAACCCTGCTTTAAATGTTTTCGCTGACCTGCCTGCTTTCTTCCTTGGTCTTCATGATGCTGTTTATTCACTAAAGTTCTCTAACAAACCTCTGAGTTTACATTACACACAAGTGGACTCTGTTCATTAATGAGGTGACCTTGCAGTGAAAGGACCTGGATGTAAATGCACACCACACTTTTCAGATTTGTAAAAAAATTTAAGAGACATGTTGCCTTTTTCTTTCACTATTTTGCAATGTTTTGTGTTGGTCTAACACATGAAATACTATCAAGTACTCTCATTTGTTTTTTTGTTGGTAGGAAATAGGAAAGTCCAAGCAGTAGGAATACTTTTGCAAGGCTCTGTAGCCAAAGGTGTCTGTTAAACCTTATTCCTAAATCTTAATGTATTACTTCAGTTAGATGTTGGCTTGTTATATTTTTTACTCGGTTGGCCCTAAAAGCTAAATAAACCATTACTTATTTCCGCTCTTCAGAATAGAGGTTTCTGGGTGGCTAGATGTATCCAAACTTAGAACTCCAACTTCACGATAACTGTTTCAAGTTTGAGCCCCAGCGGCTTCACCAACTCTCCACTCTTTCTTTTCTAGACCCATAAATCTCAGCCAAAGAGTCAGTCCAGCAGCCTTCACCGCTACAGCAAGGTGCGTGATGGTTCGTCAGATCCCATACCCCCTTACAAGGTGCTGCGACGCTCTGATGAAAGTCCAGTCAGCAGACAAGGAGATGTTATGGGGCAACATGGCAAGGCCAAAACCTCCTTTACCGTTCGAGGAAAAAATGGTAAGCCTTGGTGTGATGGCTTTGCATAGACAAATGGTGTTTATTTTGGGTTGCTTTGTTTTGGATGGATGCTCACAAGCTGCTGTGTCTGTCTGTCGTCCAATTGGGAGTTTACAATTATCAGCAGTTTTACCAGATAAAGATAATTTTCCATGGCTCTTCTGTGGCATTTTTTGTGTCGATGTCTGACATATTGCACATGCATATTCAATGCTATGTGCAGTTGTGGTCATTGGCAGGAATTTCATATTGATTTTGGGCTTTGAAATATTTTAATCATTCTTTTTTGTCAGGGAGAAATGAGCATACATCAAGCTGCAGGGATTTAAAGAAAAATAACTGGGTGCATTAATTAGAATTTATTGTGAACTTTGACTTAGTTAAAACTATATATACACCCTGCAATATATACCTACATTCACACATCTTTTGATGTGGTTCTAGAAGGTCTTTTAACTCAGCAAGGCCTGTTAACCGCTTGTTAGCCATCATGACTGATTTTACATGGTAGTTTCTCTTCGCCAGCATAACAGGTGGTCTTTAACAGCTTCTGTTGGATTTACCAATGCTCGGAACAGTTTGAAAAGTCCATGAACCATGTCTTAGCAACTGGGGATGCAAGGGTCCAAATGAGAAGGGGTTGCAAATACAGGTCGTAAAACTGCAAGAACACCAGTGTCGCTGTCCACCGCTAATCAGGTTTTACATTGCTATGGATTGAGAAAGTGCCGTCCAAATTATGAGACCCCTGCTCTTAAAATCTAAATATTTCTACTAAAAGTTGTTGCTGCCCACATGAACAAGCCAAGGGCCTTTTGGTGAAAAGATTCAGTGGCAGCATCATGCTGTGGATCTGTTTTCACTGTCAGTGCATTGCACTAGATGGATGACATAATTAGGGAGGACTACTTCCAAATTCTTCAAATTTTCCTCAAGTCAACAGCTAAATGGTTGCAACTTGGGCACAATTGAGCGTTCCATTTAGGCAATTATCCCAAACACTGGTTTTCGAATGGGCAAAGCAGGCAGCCTTAAGCTTCACTAATGACCATACCAAAGCTTTGCCCTCTTTTTAAAAAAGAGGTGGGCTATGCCTGAATCCAGATCTGTGCTACGAAAGTTTAGGAAAAATTAGGTTAAATCTATCAATTCTGGCAAGAAGAGTTGTGGATTATCCAAGCAGAATCATGCCAGAGTCTTGTGTCGCCAAAATGCATGTGGTTGAGTTGTAACTTGCTAAGGGACATCTCACCAAACTAGTTGGGAATGTATGCATTTATTTTAGAGCTGGAGGTCTAATTTTGACCATATGTAGATTAGAGAAAATCCACCAAAAGCAAATTCATGCTCCCAATACCTGTTTATAAAAACTAATTCAAGATGTAAGTGATTTACGTCTGACCACAACTATGCTCTCTAATCACTCCTTAGACAGTGTTGGTGCTGTAGGATTAAAAGCAATGATCAATCTTTCCTGAATGAACTGAAAGCTTTAGAGAATGCTTGCAATCAACTAGTCGTCACATCACAACATAATGCCTCAAATGCAAAACGGCACCTTCTGTAAGTCGGAGTGCAGCGTGTTTATCTGACTGAAGAATTTGTTACAGGGACCAGCGGCTCTCCTCAGGATGCTTCTCACAACAACAGCTCCCACCAAGGCACTGAAACTCTTGCGAGCCAGAGCAAGCCTGCAGAGAGAGTGAGTTACTGTTCCTGTTATCTGATTATTTACCCTCCTTCCTTTTCCTGCTGAACGTTTTGAAGCATTACATGTGCCATTTTCTCAAGCCTTTGTATGTGTAAATGTTCATCAAAAGAAACTCAACTACAGGATAACATTTAAAAGGTGTCCCCGAGCCATGCACACGCAGGCAAGTGATCATCTCCACAGCCATGCCAGAAGTTATCACTTGATTTGTTGCTTGTTGTTATGATCTTATGCTTTTGCTGATCTGGTGCTGCTTATGGACGTCTGTTAGTTTGTAGTTTTCAGTTGGAGAATTAGTTGGAGAGTCTGTGTGACTAATATGGTGTTGAAGAGAGATTTCACTTGTGCTCTCTTGCAAATAATTGCCCTATATTTAGCTCCATCAATCTTTCCATGAACTCTGACCCTGCTTAAGAAATGCATCCCCACCACAGCATGCCTCATGGTGTGTTCAGGGTGATGTACAGTGTTAGTGTTATGAAAAACTGTAGTCCAGAAAGTTATCTTGTTCTCTTTTCTGACCAGTCCATGTTTGCTGTGTGTACCCTACATGTCCTGTTGGCACACTGCAAATGGCACTTCTTATGCCTCCTGTTTTCTTCTTGCCATCATGTCTTCCCTCAAGGCCACATTTGTGGACTGCACAACAACACACTGCCTCACATGAGCTGTGGATATCTGCAGCTCCTTCAGAATCTTGTAATGTCAATATAAGTTGCAGTAATGCCTATTTTGTTCTTTCCTCTCCTTCTCATCTGTGCTTCCATCCCTCTGTGACCTTTCAACATTTTGGGGAAGATCATTTGTGTTCGCTGTGGGCATCTGCGGCTGTGAGACTCTATCCGACTGGCTAAATATTACTGTAGCATTTAAAATGCTAGTTCATAACCCTTGGAATATATTAGCCATCAATCATTGCAATCCAAACAAGTCCTTTGCGATATGAATATTGTGCACACTGATATATTTGTGATAAATTCTGCAGCCTTAGATTGAACAGTACTCATTGAGATATTCAAATATTAGGATATAAACTCGGGACGCAAGTTGGATATTAGGTGACGTCTGCAGTAAATTAGTTGCACTGGATTTTATTTAAACGGACTAAATACAAATGCAAGATGCAGTAGAGTGTTAAACCATGTCAAACAACAGTGAAAGTGTTACTTTCACTGTTGTTTGACTCTGTGTTGGTCTGTCACATAAAATCCTAATAACTGTCTGTTGTAGCGCGACAAAATGTGAGAAAGTTTGAATACTTTTGGAAGGCGCTGTTGTGCACTCAGATTAGGGGTGGGAAATATGTACCTACAATTTTATCACAATATTTTGTGGTACTATTGTGATAATGATAAAAGTTATAATTAGAAAAAACTACAACTTTTCAGTATTTTATTTTTTTTAGGTAACTGTGTCTCTGTGACATTTTGAAACAGGCTTCTTCAGGACACCAGTTAAATAAAGAAGTGTGATTTTCATCAATGAACTGCACACAGTAACTGCATTTAATCATATTGTTGAATGTATTCATACTTGTTGATGCTCTCATGGAACAGACAGTGGAGAAAACGGTATAATTTGAGTTTTCTATCATCAGTTTTAACAGGAACATGGAAACACGAACATATCTCTCCCACTCTGTCTTCACTCCACTGGCTGCCTGTGCGCCAAAGAATTGATTTTAAAATTCTACTCTGTGCTTTTAAAAATCGAAATGGTCTTGCTCCTCCAAACCGCTCTAATTAGCTTCTCCCTTATCTTCCACCAAGGGCTCATCCGAACAGATTCCATTGACTGTACAAAAACTAGGGAGAAACTCAGGAGATCGGGCTTTTTCAGTTGTGGCACCAAAATTATGGAACAAGTTGCACTTGCAGTGGGGAGAACAAGTATTTAATACGCTGCTGATTTTGCAGCTTTTCCCAACTGCAAAGCATGTAGAAGTCTTTATTTTTAATCATAGGTACTCAGAATCTTAAAAAAAAATCCCAATGTGTGATTTATTAAGTAATTGATTAGCATTTTTTTGCATGACATAAGTATTTGATACATCAGAAAAAACAAAACTTAATATTTGATACAGAAACGTTTGTTTGCAATTCCAGATATCAGACATTTCCTGTAGTGGACACACTGCAGCAGGGATTTTGGACCACTCCTCCATGCAGATCTTCTCCAGAACCTTCAGGTTTCAGGGCTGTCACTGGGGGCAATATGGACTTTAAGCTCACTCCAAAGATTTTTGATTGGATTCAGGTCTGGAGACTGGTTAGGACACTCCAGGACCTAGAGATGCTTCTTACGGAGCCACTCCTTAGTTGCCCTGGCTGTGTGCTTCGGGTCGTTGTCATGCTGGAAGATCCAGCTATGATCCATCTTGAATGCCCCTTACTGAAGAAAAAGGGGGTTTTGGCTAAGATTTTCCCTGATACATGGCTCCATCCATCCCCCCCCCCCCCCTCAATACGGTGCAGTCGTCCTGTCCCCCCCTTTGCAGAAAAGTTGGGCCCCAAAGAATGATGCTTCTACCTCCATGCTTATTGGTAGGGATGGTGTTTTTTGGGGTTGTACTCATCCTTCTTCTTCCTCCCAACAAGGCGAGTGGAGGGTTTTAGAAACCCAAAAAGGTCTATTTTGTTTTCACATCACATGACCCTTTATTTTCCCCCTTCTGGATATCCAGAATTGTCCCTTGCAAAATTCAGACGGGCCCCGGACTTGCGCTGGCTTTTAGCGGGGGACCTTTGCGTGCGCTGCAGGTTTTTAATCCATGGTGGCGTAGTGTGTTACTAATGGTCTTCCTTTGAGACTGTGGTTCCCCAGCTCTCTTCAGGGCCCTTGACTAGGTCCTGCCTGTGTGGTTTTGGGTGATCCCCTCACCTTCCTCATGATCATTGATGCCCACGAGGTGAGATCTTGTATGGAGGCCGAGGGAGATTGACCCCATCTAGAAAATTTTTTCCATTTTCTTATAATTGCTTCCCAACAGTTTTTTTTCCTCCCACCAAGCTGCTTGGCTATTTTCCTTACCCCCCCAGCCTTGTGCAGGGGCCTATTTTTATCCCTGATGACCTTCCACAGCTCTCTGGTCCTGGCCATTGTGGAGAGGTTGGAGTTTGTTTGATTGAGTGTGTGGAGAGGTGTCTTTTACACAGATGTTGTGTGGCTTTACTCTATTTTTATTTTTGGTTATACTTAACTTTTTTATTATTTTTGTCTTGATTTGTCCTTTTAGTACTGTACAGCACTTTGGTTTAAACAATTAGTTTTTAAAGTTGCTTTATAATTAAAGTGGATTGGATGAATTGGAATTTACCTTTGGCACGATCATTCAAAATGATCATAAACAATATGATAAATGGGCCACCCTTAGTCGTGTGTTCGATTCCAGCTTCCTCTTGCTATATTCTTGAGCTATATGTCAGCCCATTTGCCATTTTATTTAGTATGTCCAAATATAATTTGGGCAACAAGAAGGATTAAAAATGTATCAATGCAATTTACTGAATTAACAGTATTTTAAATAGTTAAATCATTGTTATATACTTGTATCAAAGTAAGGAATAATTCACTGGAGGATTTCTATTATTTATTTTTCCCTATTTCTACTGGTAGTATCTGCAAATAAAATGATTTACTGTGAATGTCAACATGTCATCCTTCTTAAGAAGAGAGATTGGGGGGGGGGGGGGGGCATCGCCAGCTTTTCTGCAAACGTTGTCCTGTCCACAGTGTGGCCTGACCTTTATCCTTTGACATCTGTCTCAACACTAGGACCCTGCCGACGACTGGACAGAACACATTAGCTCCTCCGGCAAGAAGTACTACTACAACTGTAGAACTGAAGTTTCCCAGTGGGAGAAGCCCAAGGACCTGCTGGAGAGGCAAGGCACAGTTTCATCTCAGCCTCCAAGCATTAACGTTTTTAACCATTAACATGCCTTACTCTGCGTTGTGCAGCAGTGCTTTGAGTGTCGCTCACCTTACATTACTTTATCATGTGCATAGTCACACTGGAATCCCAAATATGCTTGCTTTATTTTAGGGAACAGCGGCAGAAAGACTCAGCCAAGATGGCAGCAAACAGTTTCCCCAAGGACATGGACTATAGACAAGAGGCCTTGCAGGACAAAGCCACAACTAGTAAGAATAAGCTGTGAAATGATGTTTATTTAACTACATAATTACTCTTGTGAGACATTAACCCTTCGTTAGTAAAGTATGGCCACAAATTATATTATGTGTACTTTTCTGCGTTGTTTACTGATTTCACTGTTCTGCTTTTTTACCCAGAGACGACATCAGGGGATCAATCCACGTCATCAAACAGCAGCCTTTCCTCCTCTCTCTCTTCTTCTCAGAGCCTAAACTCTGCAGCTGGTTCTTTAGGGTCCGCCCCTTCCAACATGTCATCTTCCTCCTCATCTACAGTGCAGGGGGCTCCATGTGTGCAGTCGCAATCCTCTGCACTGCTTCAGGACCCGGCCGTCCTGCATCAGTTCCTTCCGGCTCTGCAGGCAACTCTGCAGATGAACAACGGCAACATGGACATGGCCAAGCTCAATGAAGGTGAGGACAGTATGGACTAGGAGCACAATATCTTAATACCTAATTTTCTTTAATATAAAACTCATATTGGTCACATCAGATAAAACCTATACATATATGTCTCAGTTAGCACTGTAGTGGGTATGTGGGATCACTGAGTGGCTTACCTGACCCTCACAGTTCCAAACTAGGACAGAAAACACTATTTATAACCTCAGGCAGCATTGAGCTCCCCATCCACAGTCTATGATGATGAAAAGAATAACATCTGTTTTACTTTATTATCTGGTGGAAACCTGTCACAGTGCTCTTGTTGCCTCCAAAACAGCCCTTTCTGTAAACCTGAGTCCAATCTTGGCTGAACCGAGTCTTAAGCTTAATTAGCAGGTAAATGTCTTAGTTTCTGCCAAATGCTAAAACTTCAGGTGTTTAATCATATTGGTATTGTTACTAGCATCTCTTCTGTACAGCTGCAGACTGACGGAAAACCATGAGCTGTGCATGCAGGCTAACTTTGCTGTTTATTTACTTATTGACTTGGGGGGAATTCTCCTGATCTCATCCCAGTTATTGGATCAGGGTCCCAATCCCACAAATTTTAAAGGATTGGCATTGGAGTCCTTAACTAACCGCGATACCCGTTAGGGCACTGTCAGGATTTTTTTCATCTGCAGCCCAATCATCTGTGATGGCGCATGTTTCACCCCTTTGACTGTCACATTGATAGCTGCAGCTTCCTGTCTGTTTGGTAGATCTAACAGAGAGCAGCTGAAATGCTAGTAATTAAAATTTAAGTTGTTCAGAAAACAGCTCCTTAGGCAGCATTAGGCAAGAGCCAAATTTATATGTGGGTTTTGTTTGCGCATGATTAACTGGAACTGAAATTTAAAATATGATCTGAATATCACTGAGTCATATTTATAGGGAGGAACGTCCTAGCATTAGCCTTAAACTTCAGCAAACTTCTCAGCGTGAAAACTCCGCGAAACAAGGCAACATTAGGTAGGCTAATATATTTAAATGTCCATGTGTTCACTATTTGCATACTAATGTATTGGACCAACTGGATTGGCTGTCACCGGCCTGATGGTTACACCAGGTGCAGAGGAGCTATTATTAAATATGTCTGAAACAATTATTTTGTTGGTAAATACTGTTAATGCAAACTTTGAATTACGTAGTGGGGTGTTCGTCAAAGCCTGCAAGATTTTATAATACACTTGTGTACCATGTGTGGTACGCTATATCACCTTTTAACCCTTTAAATTAATCGACCCCTTCAGGACGAGCATCTTTATTGCTCAGTAATGCACCTTTTTGCTGCATGTTTGTCTCAAACGTGATTCATAACCAAACACCAGTATTTGCAAGTATTCCTGACCGATCTTAGCCCAGTCCCCGTGAGCAAAGTCCATTCTGTTTCTATGCTGCAACTGCCTTTTTCAAATCCCTCCTGAGATTTCCAATTTCCAGAAATCAAGTCGGGCATCTATGATGGCCATTCTTGTATCTTCCAGGATGTATTCTGAAACCAAGCCTTTGTGCAGTTTTAGATATATTTTCTCCCTGGATATCCTGATACTTGAATGAATCCATCTGGTCCTCCACATGCTGCAGGTTTCCAGTGCCAGAGGAAGCAAAGCAGTCCCATAGCACCACCATGCTTCACTGTAGGCAGGGTGTTCTTTTCACCATATGCTTCCTTTGTCCTCCTCGATCGAAGATCCACAAAACTGTAAAGCCCCAGTTTTGACCCATCACTCCTCTGAACAGAATCCCCAAACCTCTTTGGCTGATTTATGTAGCTGTGAGCAAATTGGAGCTGACTTTTCTTGTGCTTTTGAATCAGTAGTGGCGTATGTCTAGGAGTTCAGGAGCTCAATGGATGCTGCCTCCACCATGTTTTTTGCAGGTTTTTTTTTTCTTTGCACTCGTCTACTCAGGATGGCAGCCGTTGATGTCTTCCTTTTTCTGCCACCTGTCCAGATATTTGTGGCGTTCTGTCTTAAGCTCTTGATTGGTTGCTTCAAATATGCGTGAGACCACACCTGATCTGTTGATGCGTGCTCCTATGGCAAATTCTGTTCAAGGGGTTGAGAAATTTTGAGATTGTTTCATTGAAGGTAGGATTAAGTGTTATTAGGATCAAATCTTTGTCAAATTAGTTTTATTTCACAATTTAAACTGTTCTTGTGCAAACTGTATATTCAAAAAAAAAAAACAGAAAAATCTAGAAATTTTCCAATAAAACAAATTTGCAGCAGGTGTTGAATATTTCTTTGCTGCTAAACTTGTATGGAATGGTAGCTGTTAAACGGTAACCTTTATAACTGGACTCTGTTCATACTTGATCTGACAGTCATGATTGGCCTTTTCTATTTAGTGATGACATTCAGCAGTTGATGGTTCACCTTTCTATAATGTCTCGTCATGTCTTTATTCAGACATGTGTGAAATGTTTTCCTGATGCATGGGCAATGTTTCTGATCCATCTAATGAACTTACTTTAGATGAACCAGTTCTTTCCATTAGGCTGCAGAACATGACAAACCTTCATTTTGTGTTTTTCTTTTTGTCTAGCGTCTGTAGCCTTAATGCCTAGAGTCTAATTCCTTTTTTTTTTCTTGCTAATGAGGATTTCACCATTCATATTGTTAATTTAACGCAGTCCTTTGCCAGTAATGGATGAAAGTGCTTTGCTGTTGCTGACCGAGCCATTCATCTGTCATTTATGATGAATTTCATCCTGTTTCTGGGAGAATGCAGAGTGTGTGATAGTTGGGTAACCTTTGACTTCTTTCTTTTTTGTTGGTAAAATCATATGTACATTAGCCGCCTCTCGCAGCAGGTAAAAAAAAAAAAAAAAAAAAGGTCTCCCTTGTTGTGTATGTGCTCAGTGTCACGTGTGTTCCTGTGTATGTTCATTCCTTCCTTCCTCTCTCCAGTCTTGGCAGCTGCTGTCACACAAGCTTCCTTGCGGTCTGTGCTTCATAAGCTCCTTGCTGCTGGACCTGCTTTCAACGTCTCTGCTCTGCTCTCAGCTGCACAACACTCCAACCAAGGTATGGTATATTTGCAGCCTTTTACCATTTTCTGCCACAAATGTACCTTTCTCTCTCTGTCTCGTCAGAATACAGTTTTAAAAAAAAAAAAAAAGGATGTGTATTCCCCAACACCAATCCACTGTTTTTTTTTTCCTGATTTCAGCCCAGCACTCCAGTCAGTCCCCGGTCTCTATGACGACAGATGCGTCATCACCACGCCCATATGTTTCACCTCGGAACGGCACGCCCCAGAACAACCAGAAGCCCCTGGGCATGCATATCGGCAGCGTCACACCATCACAGACTAGAGTACGCTGCTTCATAAATCACTACCGTTTCCTCATCTACAAGCTTTTAGCTTATTGTCACTCTCTTGACTTCCCTCTTTAGGGCGGCATGCCTTCAGGAAAGCAGGGATCAGGGTCTTTGTGTCAGACGACAGAAAAGCGTCCAGAGGACCCAAGAACTCTGCAGCAGAGAAGGTAGATTTTTAGAGCACAACTAGTGTAGGACCTATATTTGCAAAATGATAACCAATCAGAACAGGGCCATTTACAGTGTCATGCAAAAGTATTCACACCCCTTGATCTTTTCCCACTTTTCCATGTTGCAGTCACACACTATGTTGCAGAGCACCAAAGGTTAGCGCATCATTGTAAATCATAATCGGCCTCCCTAAGACCATACTTTGTACAACCAGGTTACTGTGTTATTACAACTGGAAATCTTTTGGGGCATGTCTCTGCCAACTTTCCTCGCCTCGAGACTGAAGTTTTTTGTTCATTCTCTTCCACAAAATATGTCAAACTCAGTCAGATTGGATGGAGAGAATCTGTGAACATCAGCTTTCAAGTCTTGTCCACAGATACTCAATTAGATCTACAGGGGTTGGACAATGAAACTGAAACACCTGTCATTGTAGTGTTGGAGGTTTAATGGCTAAATTGGACCAGCCTGGCAGCCAGTCTTCATTGATTGCACATTGCACCAGTAAGAGCAGAGTGTGAAGGTTCAATTAGCAGGGTAAGAGCACAGTTTTGCTCAAAATATTGAAATGCACACAACATTATGGGTGACATACCAGAGTTCAAAAGAGGACAAATTGTTGGTGCACGTCTTGCTGGCGCATCTGTGACCAAGACAGCAAGTCTTTGTGATGTATCAAGAGCCACGGTATCCAGGGTAATGTCAGCATACCACCAAGAAGGACGAACCACATCCAACAGGGTTAACTGTGGACGCAAGAGGAAGCTGTCTGAAAGGGATGTTCGGGTGCTAACCCGGATTGTATCCAAAAAACATAAAACCATGGCTGCCCAAATCACGGCAGAATTAAATGTGCACCTCAACTCTCCTGTTTCCACCAGAACTGTCCGTCGGGAGCTCCACAGGGTCAATATACACGGCCGGGCTGCTATAGCCAAACCTTTGGTCACTCATGCCAATGCCAAACGTCGCTTTCAATGGTGCAAGGAGCGCAAAAATCTTGAGCTGTGGACAATGTGAAACATGTATTGTTCTCTGATGAGTCCACCTTTACTGTTTTCGTCACATCCGGGATAGTTACGGTGTGGAGAAGCCCCAAAGAAGCGTACCACCCAGACTGTTGCATGCCCAGAGTGAAGCATGGGGGTGGATCAGTGATGGTTTAGGCTGCCATATCATAGCATTCCCTTGGCCCAATACTTGTGCTAGATGGACACGTCACTGCCAAGGACTACCGAACCATTCTTGAGGACCATGTGCATCCAGTGGTTCAAACATTGTATCCTGAAGGCGGTGCCGTGTATCAGGATGACAATGCACCAATACACACAGCAAGACTGGTGAAAGATTGGTTTGATGAACATGAAAGTAAAGTTGAACATCTCCCATGGCCTGCACAGTCACCAGATCTAAATATTATTGAGCCACTTTGGGGTGTTTTGGAGGAGCGAGTCAGGAAACGTTTTCCTCCACCAGTATCACGTAGTGACCTGGCCACTATCCTGCAAGAAGAATGGCTTAAAATCCCTCTGACCACTGTGCAGGACTTATATATGTCATTCCCAAGACGAATTGACGCTGTATTGGTCGCAAAAGGAGGCCCTACACCATACTAATAAATTATTGTGGTCTAAAACCAGGTGTTTCAGTTTCATTGTCCAACCCCTGTAGGTCTGAAGAGGCCTTCCTAAGACATGGACATGCGTTGATCTGAACCATTCTGTTGTAGCTCTGGCTGTATGTTTAGGGTTGGAAGGTAAGCCTCCATCCCTCTATCAGGTTTTCTTCTAGGATTGCCTTGTATTTAGCTCCGTCCATCTTTTCGTCACCTCAAACCAGCTACTATCTCCCTGCTGATGAAAAGCATCCCCACACCATGATGCTGATACCACCATGTTTCAACATGGGGATGGTCTGTTGATGGTTATTTTCCTGCCACACATCATGCCTGCATGTGGGCAAAAAAAGTTCAATTGTGGTCTTATCTGACCGCATGCTTCCTTCCTCATGTTCTCCATCCAACAGGACTTCTCATGACTGAACTACTTGTTGTCCTGTTAACAGCTTCTCCCACCTGAGCTGTGGATCTGCACCTCCCGTAGAGTTATCTTTTGGCTGTTTCCTTGACTAATTCTCTCCTTACCCAGCCTGTCAGTTTAGTAGGTTTGCGGCTGAGCCATGCTCTCTGTATTTCGACGATGGATTGAACAGGGCTCTGTGAGATGCTCAAAGCTTGGGTTGATCCTTCTTTAAATGTCTCCCCAGCTTTCTCCCTGACTTGTCTGCTTTGCTCCTTGCTCTTCAGAATGCTGTTTGTTCTCTAATGTTCTCTAACAAACCCCTGGGGCCTTCACAGAACAGCTGGTTTTATAATGAGACTATCAACACAGGTGGACTCTACCAAGTAATAACTGAAGACCAAAGATTTAACTGGGTTGTATGTAGGGGTGTCAGAATAAATGGGGGACACAAATGCGAATAATTTTTAGATTTTTATTGTATAATTTTTCTTCCACCTAATATTTATAATTTAATATTATAATAATAATTCTGCTCTAAGTTGATATGTCACATTAAACCAAATTACAATATATTGAAGTTTGTTCTTGTAACTTGTTCAGTGTACGAATGCTTTTACCAGGCTATACTTTGTAGTTAACCAGCTGTCTCACTCCAGCAGCCAGGAGATTCTGTGCACGGGTCCAAACATGTCTGCTTTGCCCCATGCACCTTCCAGCAGCAGTGCCGGCCAAACCCAGTTGGATCCCCCTGGCTCCTTTACCCCCACCCTGGCGACTCATTTCGATGAAAACCTCATCCGACACATCCAAGGGTGGCCTTCAGAGAACACTGAGAAACAGGTATTTTCAGTCAGACTCTCAGAACCTCGCGTAGCTCCTGATCTTGCTGGGTCTTATAGTTGAGATGTGTTGGCACTTCTGACAACACATTGTGATCCCGTTTCAACAGGCGGCTCGGTTGCGAGAGGATTTCCACAACATGGGCAGCCTGTACATGTCTGAAATCTGCACAGAGATGAAAAACCTTCGCTCTCTGGTCAGGGTGTGTGAAATCCAGGCTACACTGAGGGAACAGAGGTAGAGGAAATAAGATTTGCATGAACATTCAGGCGAGCTGTACAAACACACTCTAATCCAGGCTTGTGTTTTTCAGAGTTCTGTTTCTGAGGCAGCAGAGCAAAGAGCTGGACAAACTGAAGAACCAGAACTCCTACATGGTGTGAGGAGCTGAGAATGTCTGCATGCAGAAAAGGCTGAAATATGGACAGCAAGCTGCTGCAGCCTGTTCCTTTTCTCTGCTGTGTCAAACAGCTACAGACGAGTCCTTTTTCTTTTTCCTTTCATTTTACCATTTTGTTTTCAGTGTCCACCACATGACTTGTTTCTCTGAAAAGCCAGACTCGTGGTTCAGACACGTAAACCAAGTGGACACAGAGGACCTGTGACTATTCGTAGACAGCACCTTCTTGGACCATGGAGCTTGGATTGTGTGTATCATATTGGGTGAACTTGTTTTCCGGCGTGTTTTGATGTGTAGTGTTGAGGACGAGATTCATACGAACTAAAACAAACATCTTGGCGTTTGTGCAGCAGCTCATTGGGTTGATGAACAAGGCTGTTCCTTGCACTTCTAAAACAGACTTTCTCATACATTTAAATCTTACAAATTGATTCTCACTGATGTTACAGTTTCTTTTTTTATTCACTATACTTAGAAATTGTTTTACCATCTTGTTGTGTTTGAGATGAGCTGAAATCTTCCTGGTATTACTTATTCCATCTGTTTTCAATCCCAACTGATGGGAATCTGTTTTTCCAGTCAGAAGAAGTTCTGTCTGAACACTGGAGATGTTTAAGAACCATTCTGTTTAAAGCATACATCTGCTAGACCCACTTGTAAAACCGGGGTTCTGTACATTATTGTCTCTCAGCTCCCGACTCTCTCATTCCCTCTGTAGTTTATACACAATCAGCCATGTTCTGTTTCTTATCTCGAAAAGTACTGCATTCCTTTTGATTTACCTTGGAAAGAGATTTTGTCACATTTCAAAAGTGATTGAATTTACAGTCGCACAAAGTTAAATTATTGTTGCACATGATGATTACCGTCCATGTAGTGAAATGGAAAAGGCAAAGTGGGAAGGCATGTTCTCTGTTTTGTTTCTGTAAGGACATCGACGCTTTCATTTTTTGATGCAGCTGCCGTTGCTGCACACGTTTTTGTTACCTGACTGTAGCCTGATCGGGTTACGTGGTTTCTTTTTTTTTAAGGATTAACTCTTTGCAATAGGGAAGACTTTTTATACCAACATCATATTTAGCTGCAGTCATACACTTTTATCGCCTATAAAACAAATTCCTTTGTCTCGCTACTCTTTCAATAGATTCCATCAGGTATGATGTGCACCTTTTTTTTTGGGGGGGGGTGCAGGGAGGTGGGGTATTTAGGGTATTTGTATTCCATAAAATATGTGAATAAATACTATACTGCACCTAATGCTTTTCTTCTTATTTCCTTGATTGATTTTCTAAATAGGTGGAGCTCAATACATTACCTTTTAAAAAACCTTTAAAATGTATTTAAGTAATTTACTTCAAAGATTAACTCCTTTAGATTTATTATCTGCAGTGATATGTTTCTTTATCTTGATGATTAAGGGTTGCAGTTAATAAAAAAAAAAAACATAATTCAGGTTCAGAGAAAACCAGAACATAGCTTAAAACCCATAAAAATGATTTTGTTATACAGAAATGGTATACTTGGTGTGGGCCAGTGTGGCACAGTATGAAGAGTTTTGCCATCTCAAAGTTGTGGGTTCATTTCCAACTTCCTGTCACATGGGTGTATGCAGCTCTAGTGTAAAGCACATTGAGTGGTGGTTATTACTAGAGAAGCACTATATACACCCATTTAGTCCATTTACCATGTTATGGCCTTTACATGGAGAAAACTGCTGACCATTCTCATGTTTATTAATCGGAAGTGAATTCTTTACTTCCCGTTGGATGATTATCAAACCTTTAAAAGGAGGATCGAATGTTGAAAACTACAAATGAGGGAGGAAGGAAAGGAAATTAAGGGTACGAGTAAGGTAGGAAGGAACAAACAATAGAGAGAAAAAACGAGAAATGGAGGAAGGCAAGAACTGAGAAACGGAAGGGCACAACATTTAGATAACAAATAGGGAATAAAGTAAACTTGGCTGACCTAAACCTCACGGAAAATCTATGGAGTGTTGTCAAGGGGAGATATG